>JADRCD010218556.1:37005-56476 GCA_019843815.1 Montemys delectorum | reverse complement strand
GGTGGAAGAGGCTGCCATGTGACCTACCCACAGCAGACACTACTATGAGCAAGTATGTGATGGAGAGATGGAAGAGGAAGAAAAGCTGAAGGATTTATGCACTATGAAGAGGTAGAGCTGGAGACAGGAGAACCTGAAGAACAGCCTGATTATGAGTAGCCTGAGATGTCACCTGAGGCCATGATGAGATCCCAGCCTGTACTGCCACTGAAAGCCATGTCTGGTTCTGTGGCGATGCAGAGACAGGGGTTTGGGTCAATGTTCATGGCCCATGTTATCACCAAAGGCCATGTGGAAGTCCCTGCTGCCTGAGGCCATGTCGATGTCGAAGGGCTGTGCAGAGCTGGCCCACGCTTCACTGGCTGCAGCACTTGCGAGAGCTCCCCCTAGTGGTGCACGTGCAGGAGAACAGGTAAGCTGACTAACTCATCTACCACCTGGGCCCAGGTCCCAGGCTTTGCTGCATTGACTCACCCCAACATCTATCCCTGTCTATGAACTGCTAGAGCACAGGACTGGTACTATACATCCCAAGCTGCAGGATCCCTATGACACAAGACAATAACAGGATAACATGAGATGTATCCCAGTGAGCATCCAGTATTGAGAGTGTAGTAGAAACCCTGAACTACAATGATTCAATACAATGAACATTTGTAAGTAAAGTTGTTTAGGCAAATGGGTGACACACAGTGACATACCACAGCTCCCAGGCAAGATGTTGGGGTTTTTTGTTTTGTTTGCTTGTTTTTTTTTCTTTGGGGTGGGAGGTTGTAAGGGCAAAAGGCAGAAATGAAGGGACAGGGAGATGAGTGGGATTGGGGTGCATGATGTAAAACTCACCAAGGATGAAAAGTGAAGAAAACAAGAAAACAAATAGGAAAAAAGAAAAAGGGAGACAAGAGAAGATGAACGGTTCTGTATAGAAATTTCTGTATACCATCTGGAACATGACGTTTATACCAACGATGCTCTGTGCGTCTATGATGGTTCTAGGGGCACATGCATGCCACACAAACTCTCTAACTCTGAGCTACATCCTCAACCTCTTTGTATCATTTTGAAAGTTAAAAATCAACAAAAATAACTTCTTCAAGACAATAATTACATTTACAGGCATATGTTGTTATTGAAAGAGAGAAAATAGATTCTCAAATATAGAGATAATCTCTTGCAAAAAGTGATAGTCCTAGTTTCATATCTGATACTGTGATAAAATACCCTGGCAAAAAGTGATTGAATGGAAAAAAAAGCTTATTTGGCTTACAATTCTAGGTCACCATAAATCACTTTGGGGAAACTAAGGCAGGAGACTGAGAAAGCTGATTATACCATATCAACAGTCAAGAGCAGAGAGAGAAAAAATACCAATCCTGCCTGCTTGCTCACTAGCTTTCTTTATTCTTACACAGATTAAGGTCTAGCCTAGGGAATAGTGCCACCCACAGCGGGCTGGATCTTCAATCCAAACCATTTCCCAAAGATATAACCATAAGCTAACCTGATTAAAATAATTCCTTGAGGATCTCTTCTAAGGTGATTTTAGGTTGTATCAAGTTGACAATTTAAAACTAACAAGTAACTAATTTTTAAGACTCAACAATGAGGAAACAAGGTACAGAAGCATAGGGCACCTTTAAATAGATTGTCTTGATTCAAATAGCCTGTTAACATGTTTGTCTGCTAATTGATGGTGAAGGAGCCAACCCACTGTGGGAGGTTAGAGCACAGAAGGAATTGGGAGTGGGTAGTGTGGTAGAAATATTGTAAATACAGTACTTACTCATTGATGAGCTCTCAAGTAATTTAAAATAAATGCAAAGAATATTTCTAAGCCCCCCCCAAAGGTTATATAATCAACACAAAATGCTGCAAAGGGACTGGCAGAGCTGCCTGCAAGTTGTTCAGGGAGCTCCCAGAACACAGTTTTCATGAGTTCTTAGAAGGGGTGAAATTTTCAGTGCCACAGCTACCTTTGAATCACTAAAGCTCCTGTAACTTCCCAACCAAAAATAAAACTTGCTGGCTTGCTACTGGACTTGAGTAGAGTCATTTCATTTGTTACTGATAACCTGGTATTTCTTCACATCTTTCCAGGAAAGCCATGCAATAAACTCAATTTACACCTGAAAAGGCTAATTTCTTACACATAGAAGTTGCATTGGTTACAGGAACTACTACTCTGATCTAGAGATAGTTTTAAAAGGAAAAGAGAAAAAAAAAAAAAAAAAGAAAGAAAAAGATGCTCAACAAGGCCTCTCCTGATGACCCAAAATACCAGATTAAAGTAGTTTTTAAAAATGTGTATTTTTTTTTTAAATTACATCACTTGAGAAACGTGCTGGCATAGAAAAGTAGGAAACTGTCAGTCACGAAAGTAGAAATTATGGAAGTTTAAAAACAGTCACCTCCTTCTAGATGTGTAAGGGAAGGACATGGTGACACTTTGACTAAAGGCATGTATAGGAGAGCAGGGGTGGGGAGCATTGGTTAGTGTCCATTATGACAAAGCATGGAATGAGCTATCATCACAGGCAGCATTTGTAAAAGCCAAATCATTTCCTTTGGGCTAGATTTACCCAGCCTTCCACTCTTAATCTGGTTTCATTGGTAAGTTTATCTTCCAGGGAAAGAGCAAACTGACAAGCTAACAGGAATATCTGATCTGCTGGCAACTATGATTGTAAACTAAACTAATAAATTGCATTTTTCAGGTATACATTAACGTCTTGTGAGTCTTATTGAATTTGATTAACTATGCAAAGTCCTTAGCATTTTCAAATCAAAAGCTGAAAGGTCAATTCTCAGTCCTTGGTAACCTTACTAGGAGACACTATCTAGAAAGCCCATCCTTGATAGCTTATTATCTTCTAGTCATTACAATTACCAGCCTTCAGGGAGCTACTGGATCCCAGAGCTCACATGGTTGCCACTTGTACTCCACACTTCTTAGTAACTTGGTCAAGGTCATCCATTAAGGCCCATAGAAACACCTAACAAACCCAGAGAGTTCTCTCATATGAGTACTTACACTGTACGATTCTGTCTCTAATGTATCTTCACATAGGCCCAGCTTGGGCTACAGAGCAGCAAACCCTTCTAACGCAGAAGTAATTGGTGTATGTGCAGGAGCTACGCGAGAGTGTCACAAGAGATCAAGAATGAAGTGGGAAGGAGGGACAGTGACGTGGGAAAAGGAGAGAAGGCAGGCAGAAGGTAGGAAACGCTTTTCTTTAAATGCTTCTATTTTCTCTGACTAGTGGGACAGACTGTGCATGTTAACACCCATTTCAATTGCCTTGTAAACTGCTTGCTCTTATCACTTGCCAATTTCTAAAAAAATATTCTTCCCTCTTTTATTTGCTGTGTTTTCTATATTTCACGTCAATATTTTTCATATCATATATTAAATGTGGCAAAATTCTTTTGATAAGGTTCTTAGGTTTTATGGCATTTGCTATACCACAGAATTACTTTTATATTTTTAAGTATTTGTTTTATTTCTTGAGAAGTTTTTCCTCTCTATTCTCAAGTAATTCTGTCAGATTTCTTTTCCAGTGATCTCATTTTTCTTCAGTGTTTCATTTCTGCCTCTAACAATGACAAGAGTTCAAATTATTTTTCAAAGCCACACCTGCCTCATTTCCTTCTATTGTTTATGTATCCCCCACTACTTTAATACTATTATTACAACAAAGGGCCAGAGACAGGCATGGTGGAGCATGTCCCTAATCCCATACTTGGGAGGTAGAAGCAGCAAGACCAAGAGTTCAAAGCCAGCCTTGGCTAAAGTCACTTCAAGGCCAGCCTTGGATCCACAAGACTATCTCACAAATGGGAAGGGATAGCTTGAGACCTATATTATATATTACAAAAGGCACACTGCCTAGAGATCCCACCCTTTTCTGCTTATTTATCTGATTTTGATACTAACATCCAGATCAACCTTCATATACCTTTTAACTATTAAACATTATTACATAATAGAACTCTGAATTATAACAAACTGGCTATGTCTAGGTGTACAGGCTGTGCCTATATACAACCCATTTCCACAGTGCTGCTTACGTACTGGAGAGAAGAGAATCTCTTCATTGAGGTCTCTGCTTAAAACACTTCTTCAAGGGCCTCTGCGTGGCCATCTATAAATGCTTCA
Organism: Montemys delectorum; assembly: GCA_019843815.1. Classification (NCBI taxonomy): domain Eukaryota; kingdom Metazoa; phylum Chordata; class Mammalia; order Rodentia; family Muridae; genus Montemys; species Montemys delectorum. The sequence goes on along the minus strand of JADRCD010218556.1, from coordinate 52,320 downwards.
CTCACAGTATTCTGCACTGCTGTCTTTTCAAATACATTTCTTTTGATTATTTGACACACATATGCCATCTCACACTACAGCAATAACGATGGTCTTATCTTGTTTATCTCCATGTATCTCCAACATTTATATGGATGATTTCTAACAGGCTGTATAAATTACAGTTGAGAATATAATCAGGAAAGAGCAAAAGTACAAGGCAAAAATAAGACAGAAGCTGCCCTATTACCCAACTCCGTTCAGGTGGTGTGTGCAGATACAGAGGTCACTTTTTCCTCTGTAAGATTCCAGTTGCACGTCAGCAGGTTCCTTGTTCTTAGAATACAATAGCATGCTCTGACTCCAGTGATAGATACTACCATTGTTGGTGAAGAAAAATATCCCCTGTGAGGCTACTGTGCTTGCTGGGAGTCAATTCTGGAGACATATACTTGAGCCCACTCCTCCAAACCTCTCCATAGCTTTACAAAGAAAGGAGGGTAACTTTAAAACTCCCATTGATATTCTTCACTCTCTCTGTAACAGCTAGCATGGCTTGAATCCTACAAGTTATTAAGGATATAAAAGAGAAACTGTATATTATCAACTTCAAAAGTAATATATATTATACAATCCTATAGTACAATCCAGAGAGAGCATACTAAACTAGCATAAAAGCATGGAGATTTACACAGGACAAAAGAACTACTAAACACACTAAAGTATTCTTGTGGTTATCTCTGTTGGTAAACTATATGTAATAAATTTTATTTTTGCTTATGTTTTCTCTAATATTTCCTTTAAAGGAGAGAAAAACCTTTATCCTCCTCCTCACCATTTCAAACAAAGAAAATTTTTTTGTCCTCCAAAAGGGGGGGGGGGGTCTAAATGTATTTTGAAATGTTCTATGCAATTAAGACTGAAGGTACTAATCTGAACACAACACCGTGATTCATTATGCATTACACCCCTAGAGGAAGAGCAATGTGCCCGATAATCCAGCAACCACACGTGCATCTTCTCCAGTGGCACAGTTTGGCTGTGCTCTGCCAGACAAAGGGCAGCTGTCCTGGGAACTAAATCCGAGGTGAGAAGAGGCAGGGCTGCAGCTGCTGGAAAGTTTGCTGTTTACCGGAGGAGCACATCCCTTAGCACTGCCTACAGTAAAACAGAATGTCAAGTGCCTTTCTCTACCCAGTGGCTCAATGAGATTTTTAAAAAGGCAAAATTCATTGAGTTCCTTTAAGACTCCTTCCAAAACCATGTCCTTCTGACTAACATGTATCTATTTTCTGGGTGGTTGTTCAGTTCTTTTCTCTACCCATGAGCTCCATTATATAGTTTCAAACCAAAAACCTGTAGGACCAAAACAAGGATTTCTTTATTCACAAGCAGAAATAGCCAGGAAGTGCCCCACATTCACAGTTGTCAGACAGACACATTATTCTTAAACCACGACTATTCATACATTTTAGCAGAATTAAATCAATATTATATATGCCTATTAATAGTTTTATAGAACTACATTTAAAATGTCATTTGATACCAGTTCTTCTTAATTATATCCCTCAATGACAAAATATTACTCTTGGTATACTCTAATTGGGATCCTTTTTATGGTTATTGTTTTCTGTGACGTAAGAAACCTGTGATTTCCAAATCACAGATATTCACCTATGATTTTGCAAAAACAAAAACAAAATCCTTTGTGCTTTTTAGCTATTATATGTGGAACTATGATTAAGCTCAATTTCATTTCTGGGAGATGTATTGAGGTTACCGATCATTTTTTTTAATATGAAAATTTAGCTATTCTGTCCATCTGCTGAAAGTCCTTCCTTGATTGCTCTGGCACCGTTGTCAAAAAATCAAGGGATCAGACAAGTATGACGCTATTTTAGGTTCTCTCTTGTATTCTACTCATTTATTTGATTAGTGGCTACTATTTTCTATAGTCAACCTTGTATACCTTTATAAAACAAAGGCACAGTACAGTACATAAATGGGACTTTGCATTGTAGCTTCTCCCACAATACTGAGAATGAGAAGGATGACGGTACAGGAAGACTGTAAGAGCCAACGGTACAGGAAGACTGTAAGAGCCAACGGTACAGGAACACTGTAAGAGCCAGGTCAGGAACACTGCAAGAACCAACGGTCAGGAAGACTGTAAGAGCCAACGGTCAGGAAGACTGTAAGAGCCAACAGTACAGGAAGACTGCAAGAGCCAACGGTACAGGAACACTGTAAAAGCCAATGGTACAGGAACACTGTAAGAGCCAGGTCAGGAACACTGCAAGAGCCAACGGTACAGGAAGACTGTAAGAGCCAACGGTACAGGAACACTGTAAGAGCCAACGGTCAGGAAGACTGCTGTGCGAGTGTCTTCTGGACAGAACAGCTGTAGTTACCTGGTAAGATCAAGCCTGGCAAGATTCCAGCATGAATGAGGGAGGGGCACAGGAGCCCCACTCCTAGCTGAGGAACTACTACTGGCAGGCAGTCTGTGGTTGTTGGGAGAAGGGACAGTCAACTTTCTCCAAGGGTGTGACTCTTGGTGTGCTCATATGCTCTAATAGATGGTCTCATGAGTGGGTTATTAAAAAAAAGAAAGAAGGGAAGGAGAGGGAGGGAGGAAGAAGAGAGGACAATTTAGTAGGGGATCGGGTGTGGAGGGGTAAATATGATGAAAAATACTTTGTATACCTGTGTAAAATTTTCAAAGAATAAAAATGTATTAAAAAATTAAGCTCAAACAAGTTAAGCCAACATGAGCCTAAGACAACCCACAGGAAACTATTTTAAATATCACAGCTTTGAAACACTCCATAATTACTCTAACAAGAGTGAAGTCCATTTCCTCACAAAAAAACTGAAAGATCACTATGTGAAATTATATTTGAAAATATCTTTTCAATTTTGCTCTAACTTTCCTATTAGTTCTGAATCACTGAATAATACCACTATCTGATGCTTTAAAATAATTCTTAAAAATTTATACAGGCAGTAGTAGTGCACGCCTTTAATCCCAGCACTTGGGAGGCAGAGGCAGGCGGATTTCTGAGTTCGAGGCCAGCCTGGTCTACAGAGTCAGTTCCAGGACAGCCAGGGCTACACAGAGAAACCCTGTCTCAAAAAAAACAATTAATAATAATAATAATAATAATAATAATAATAATAATAATAATTTATAAATGGCTTAATGAACCAAACCATGTTTTTTAAAAGAAATGAAAATGACTACGAGGTAGTTTTAAAAGTACTCAGTATCTTTAGCCATCAGGGAAATGCAAATGCAAACTTCTTTAAGATGGGGTGAGATGGCCAACACACTGGGCAGCGCTCCTGGTCTGTGTGTGGACTGCTGTTACTGGGAGTATAACCAAGAGCAGCCACTGTGGGAATCAGCTGGAGGCTTCTCCAAACAAAACAAAAACTAGAAAGCCAGGCAGTAGAGGTGCCTTAACCCCAGCACACTGAAGGCAGGGGCAGGCAGATCTGAGTTCAAGACCAGCCAGGTCTACAGAATAAGTTCCAGGACAGCTAGGGTTCCACAGAAAATCCCTGTTTCCAAAAAAAAAAAAAAAATTAAAATAGAAACAAAAGTAAAAATATAACTACCATGTAACGAGCTATATCATTCCTAAACATCTAACTCAAAGGACTCTATATCCTGGAGAGACTTGCATATTCATGTTTATTACTTCTCTATTCATAATAGCAAGGAAATGGAATTAGATGTTTGTCTACACTGAATGGATAAAGAAAGGGTGGGACTGAGCCTGGTGTGGAGGCAGTGCCTTTTACTCAGGCACTCTGTAGGCAGAGGCAGGTGGATGCCTAAATCTAAGTCCAGCCTGGTCTGTAGAGTGAGGTCCAGGGCAGCCAGGGCTACACAGAGAAACCTTGTCTCAAAACACCAAACCAAACAAAACAAACAAAATCCAGTAGTATAGAATCAGAAAAATGAATAGATCTAAAGCTTATTAAGTGGGATAACTCAGACATATATATGTTTTCTCTCTTACTGAGAAATGAGAGTAAATCATGAAATTAGAAAGGGCGCCACAAGACAGAACTGGTTTTGAGGAAGTTCAGCGATCAAATATACTTTATGAGAAAGTACAAGAATGAACAGAAAGGAGGAGAGTCAAAAACAAATTATGTGTGAAAATACAAAAATATAAACTACTACTTTGTGTGCTAATTTAAATAAATTAAATCTGGGTCAAAGTTGAAGCTAGAAAATAGTATACAAGTTATATCATAAATTACATTATTTTACATAAAATATAAAAAAAGTCATGTATCAATTATTTTAAATGTGCTTGGATGACTAGTTTTTTAATAGTAAATTAAAATTTTTTCCTTTCAAGTTTAATTTGGAAAGAAGTTAGAAACAACGTTTGAAAGACAAAGATCCTGGAAACTGTGGACCTAGAATGTACGTTCAAATGGGTATGAGATAAAGCCCTATCACCACTGCTGTCTTTTAAAATAATTAGGTAACAAACTGTTAAACCCTTCATTTTTAATGAATACACAGAACAATATCTTGAAAACCAGGTTGTCAAAAAAAACCCATGATTTACGTGTTCTAACCTCCAGTTTTGTTTCAAAGCAAAAAATATCCAGACCTTTCTAGAATAATCCTACAATATATAAACAAATAATCCCAACAATTAAAGTTTGCTAAAATATAATTGGGATATTGTCTTCTTTACAGATTCATCAGAAGTTGTATCAGTCTTTCCAAATGACTGGCCTTAAAAATCAAACTGGTGTAAGATAAAATTCAGTTTTAAGATCTGCAAAACAGCCGGGCAATGGTGGTGCATGCCTTTAATCCAAGCGCTTGGGAGGCAGAGGCAGGTGAATTTCTGAGTTCAAGGCCAGCCTGGTCTACAGAGTGAGTACCAGGACAGCCAGGGCTACACTGAGAAACCCTGTCTTGAAAAACAAAACAAAACAAAAAAAAAAAAAAATCTGCAAAACACAAAAAAACACTAATTATTTTTGCCTCAATTAGAAACAGTTTAAGTAAGATCTGCCATTTATAAATTGGATATATTAAGCTAACAGATTCAAGTATTGACCAGACCAACAGATAAAGCACATTATCTGTATACTTTCCAGGTTCACTACTATAGTTGTATTTCTAGAGTACCCACAACTCTCAGATCCAGAATTGAATAATGGAATTTGGCCAGCACTTTTGACGTCACTTTTATTTAGTATGCACTACATGCACATGATGCAGGTAGGGAAAGAGTTTTAACTCCATGCATAAAGGACAAGACAGACTGGTACTATGCAAACGTGCACTGAGTCAATTAGGATGTTGTTCAAAGTTTCTTTTATTTAATGGTGTCCATGAAATTAAGTGCAGCACAGTGTACACACGTCCAAATATCCTCTTCACTTAGTTTCCTGAGCTTTCTTTGCATTCTGTTTTTCTTTTGCCTAAAAATTAAAGATAGCATATTACAAACTCCTCAAAGATTGCTTTAGATCATACTATCCAATGGTATCCGCAAGGGTAAGGCTTATGTATCCTTCACACTACTAGAGCCTGTGTGGTGGGACTGCAGTCCTAGTTACTGGGCACTGTGATGTAAGAGAGCAGCCAGCCTGGTAACATAGAAAGGAAAGGTATTAATGAATAAACAAGTGAACACGGGCTGAGATACCTGACAGTGTTCTGAGACACCGAGAACATCGCAGTTTATAACTTGAGACTTGCAACTTTTGTTGAATCCTAAGGTTATTCACCCTCAATAGAGATGACCATTTTTGGTTTACAGGAGATCAAATGCACTGATTATAATAATTAAAATATACTCATTCCATAAAGCCAAAGAACCATAAAAATTCTAAAAGTATACATATTTGTCCATTTCTTACTCAAACTAAGTCTAATAAATTCTTTATACTTTCACTATATTGAAGTAAATGAATTTAACATAGCTTTGATAAACTTAGTATCACTAAAAGAATACATATATACATGTGTATATGTGTGTATATATGTATGCATACATACATACATATATACACACATATACACACACATATATATATACATATCAGTGGTATCATTAAATTTATTAGACATAACTGTTTTTCAACATGACGCCATTTGGCCTCATAATTACAATATTAAATACAGTAATTGTTCGTTAGTAAAGTAACCAAAGTAAAGAAGAAAGTGCTCAGACATTATCAAAGAAGCCCAAGGCTCACAAGCATTATCAAAGTAAAGATGAAAGTGCTCACGGGCATTATCAAAGATGAAAGTGCTCACAGGCATTATCAAAGAAGTCCAAGGCTCACAGGCATTATCAAAGTTGACTAAAGCCACACAGTTAATATATAGTGAAGTTTCAATAGATGTCAAAGACACTTGTTCTCAAGCAGTGCTTTTCAATATGTATGCCAACTGGGGTCCCTATTTAAATGTAGGATGATGGATGATTCAGAAATAAAACAAATTCTCAGGTGACACCAACTCTGTTGGTCTTTGAAAACAAACCATAAATGAGAATTCTGTATTATACAATCAAAAATAGGATATTTAGAACTATTTCAACTTTTCATGATATATCAGGTACTATTATGTAGCAGTATGATAAAACTGAGAGCTATGCATTAGACTTAATGGATGTGGTGGCACAGGCCTATAATCTAGCTACATGGGAGGCTGAGAAAGAATGGCTAGTTCAAGACCAGCTGGGTAAAATGGCTAAAAATAGATGGATGCAGATCAGTGACAGCCCCTGAGTTGAGATGGGGGGAGGGAGGCACAAACAACAGAAAATCAAAAGCAATTTATTATAAAGTATGTATGCATAATACAGGCATTATCTAAACTCTAACTACTACACAAAAGTAGCAAAATTAGTTGCCTATATAAACACTTTTAATCAGAAGAATAGTTTGGAATTTAATTTGTATACTTTATCCTATATAGAATTTCATTTCTTTTCCCATTTGGATTTTTTATTTTTGAGATAGTTTCACCTTCTAGCTCAGCATGGCTCTACAGCTCACAATCCTCCTACCTAGGCTTCCTAAGTGCTGAGATTACAGACATGCAACACCACTTCTAACAAAGCTTCCTAGACAATTGAATTTCAGGTATAATGTGAAAAGAAAAGAGAGAGAGAGAAAAATATTTAGTATTTTGCCCTTGGTCTCTGAATATAGTTTATAAAACACTAAAATTAACAAAAATACTGTGGTCATTGTCCTACTTTTTTAAGAGATAAGAAGTTTAAAGGATTAGCTACTTATTATCAATTGAGTCAAAATTCAATTTATTTGGATCCCTTTATTAACTACATTCATGATTTTACATAATAGGGACCAGAAGTTTTAAAAGGCAAAATAGACAATGATTTAGAGCCATGCACACATTTGTGTGTGTGTATATATATACACAAACTTATGCCTAAACAGAATTTCTTACAGCATTTTAAGTATAGAAGGCTCACAAATGGAAATCTTAATCTAATTGTATATTTCAAACAGATTTGGTATATGGTACAATAAGATTTACAATTATTTTTAGGTTACCTCCTGAGCAATGTATACAACTCTCATATAACAAAATCATGACTTTTACTCTATGTCATTAGAGACATATGACCAAGGGAAAATTAGTTCCCTTGCTTTTTATTCAATAAAATGAAAATTTTTGCCTCAACTACTTTCACCATTGGCTATATATATATAGACAGCCGTCTCAGCGAAAGTCCAACTTCAGATGGACCTGGTGTCCAGCACCACCAAGTGGCACATCTTTCTGTGTGGTTCCTCCTACTCCCTTTCATACTGTGATAGCCAATTTCCTTAAAGGAAGGCTGGGGGAGCAACCAACAAACTAAATTCTATATATTTCAAATCCAAATCCATGTCTAGATTCTATACATAACCGTTCTTGAAAGTATTAAGATTAACAAATTCCATGATAGCTTTTGATTGTATATAATTTTAAAATATAATCTAGTTTTACCTGCTATTCAATTTGCTTTGTTTACTAGCAGAGAGTTCCAAAGTAATATAATTACTTGTTTAATTTTTTTTCCCACAAAAGGATGATGAAAATACATTTGCTAAGAAAATTACTTAGAAATTACTATGTTTGTCCAAAACTTTTCACATGGCTTTGTGCTGATACTAATCTCAAGATACTATGCAGCAGGTTATAATTGTTTTATTCTTTGTCAAACCATGCCACAAGTTGGTTGAGTAAATTTATATCATAACAAAATGTCTAGAATATAATTGCAGCTAGACAAATGAGATGTACAATTTAAAACATTTCAATCAAATGTTAAAAACAAATACCCTCAAAACCTAGAAGTCATTAGCACCATACAGGTAGAAAGAATAAATACATACATCACTTGTACAGTATTACAGATTAAAATCTTCTAAAAAATAAGTAGACTAGACAGTTGATAACTACCTTCCTTAAAAAATTGGCAAATAGAAAGCTTAACAGAGCCGTGTTACACCAATATTACATATTCATATACTGCCACCTTGTGTCCAAAACAGTCTTTGCAAAGGTTTACTCTAAGTTCTCAAAACCATCGTCATCATCTGGGAAATACTTGGTCATGGACAATTTTTTTTTTTTTTTAAAAATCAAACAAAATTTTTTCCTAGTCTACACAAAAATACTGTATTTTAAAACAAACTTTAAAGAACAGTGTGCGTTGAATAAAGTGATAATTTGTCCAAAGATTTTCAATCAGAAATTTTGTTCAGGATGACTTTGAATTCTGAATCCACTTGCCTCAACTTCCAAGTACTAGGATTATAGGTACGCACCACCACACCCATCACTATTTAATATTTTTAAAACAGAAATAGTTCAATGGTGTTTCAAAGAAAACCATCTAGATGTCCTGATAACAATTCGAGGATCACAGGGTTCTAGTTGTTAATACAAGATTGAAAATCAGTTTCCCATCTTAGAATACCCCGAGGAGCATGAACCAGTTTTTTGTAATAAGTTTAAATTTAATGCTAAAAAGTGAGTCATATGTTTCAGGTAATAAGGCAAACACAAATATATTATGAATTCAAATCTCAGTATTATTTTATATTTATAGTATGAAATATTTGGGACAAAATGTATGTTTGCTTTGTACACTTTAAAATCAATAAGAAAAATATACCTACCATGTATTCTTGTCTTTAAATTAATGGTCCAAATTTTTATTTGCCTAGTAGTGTCTTCTCAAAGTGTTTCTCAAAATGTGGTGCACAGATCAGTTGCATTAGAATCACTTGGGAAACTTATTAAAGATTCCTTCCCCTACATGAGAATATCTGGGGAGGGGCCAGGTAACATGTAATTTAAAGAGCATCCAGAGATGGTCATTTTCAGAAATGCTGATTTACAATATAAACGTATAAACAATTTAACCGTAATTCATTTATTCCTTGAATATTTTATTAAGTGCTTAACACTGAAGAATAAATCTTAGAAATCAGAATTTTCCACTTATTTGTTAATTATCCCTCAGTGGGAAGGATTATAGATTAGGAATAATAGGTATCTGCTAGCCAAACTATTCTGTTATCCCCATCAATGTCCATTCTAGTTCTAAATCCTGTTATCAATGCAAAATTTTACAAAATTAGCTAAGGAAAAAAAAACTATTATTTCAGTTATTAACACAGAAAATTTGTTTTTGTTTAAAGAAAGGAATAGTGTTTTAATACAAAACAATAAGAATTATGGACTGATAAAATAGTGGGGCAATACCTGTTTTTGTTTTACAGTGCCAGGCTATGTTAACTTCTCTTAGAATGCAAAACACCAGGCAAAAGAATAACTACAAAATACAAAACCCTAAGCAAAAAAATAACTACAAAATGCAAAATACTAGGCAAAAGAATAAATCTACAAAAGCCCCAGAAACTTTATCTCCATTACTGCTCAAAACAATGTACTGGGGGAAAACCTAATCTAGCTTGAGCAGTCACTCATAAACACTTACCTTTTCCACAAGTGGAATTAACTGCTGGTGCTCTGCTAAGGTCTTTAACAATTCCATAATGAAAGGCAGGTAGTTATGCTTCCTTCTGATATTTTCAATCTGAAAATAAAACACATTTTCTGATTGTAGTATCTTTTTGAATCCAACTTAAACTCCTTCATTCTCATAAACAGTATTAGAAATAAGATCTGACCCTGCTGATAAGAATGTAAAACAAAACAAGTAGCACGTGCTTCCTAGGTACAACGTTTTTCCCTCAGCAATCGGTTTTTAAAGTCCTTTCTAGACAATCTACTTCTGTAGGGAAAAAAAAGCCTATTCCAAGGATATTATAAAAATATAAGCTGTGAAAACCAATTCACCAAGTTCTACGAGATAAACACCCCTGCTACTGTAACTACACACAACTAAAGCCAAGAGTAAAGAGACCAGCTCAAATTTTTGAAGTTTAATATATTTTCTTGAGGACTTTTTTTAATCACTGAGGACCAATGGTAGTGGTAAATCTGTGAACAGTCTCCCAGATTATGTGCTTTAACCTTTCACTGAGTTATTATACATCCCATCTAGTAGAGACTCGATTGACTGCTCCTTTCCCACAGTAAAAGCTTCTATCATTTATAAGTCACTCCAACATTTCCTCCAGTGCATTTGCATTTGTAATTTCTTTTAGACTGGTGTGATTCGTTGCATGCTCTTACATTAAGTCATGAGTAGCTGTGTAGCATCTTAGTATCATGTGACAAGGAAAATAATGGTTCAAACTATCATCTCATACTTCCCTGTTGCCAAAAAACATGGCCTTTTCTTTTTCTGCTTTTAAATTACTCTAAGGAGCCTGACCGCATCTTCCCTGATAAAAATCCTACTATAGATTCAGTTATGGTCCATTTATTTCCTTTCATCTTTAACAGTATTTGTTGGCTGTTAACTACAATGTAACATTGTGCTGACACAAGTAAACAAATGCAACAAAAGCCAAGTCCTTGCCTTGAGCTTCACATGGAAAAGGAATCTTATACTACTATCTCCATATGACAGATACCCTAAGGTACATAACAATTAGGCATCCAGAATCTAAGTCCTCCTTCCATTCTTAGCTTACTAAACAGACTGTAAGTGAAGGAAGTCAGAGTTACATAACTGTTTGTTATAACTAAAGAAAATTAAATAAGGATTCTCAAAAACATTAGAATTTTAAAAGAAAAATCTAGAGAAAAATTTTCAAGTAATTTTAAGGCATAATGATTTGGTTATTCACTTAAGATAAAATATATACTGAGGAATAAAAGAGACTATAAAAAAACTTCACCTGTTAATAGTAGTGCCATAGATAGAGATAGAGAGATAGAGATAGAGAGATAGATAGAGATAGAGAGATAGATAGATAGATAGATAAGATGAGATCCAATACTTCTTGTTATTAACTTAAGAAGTTAATTTAAAATTTTTAAGTCTGATTATTATTCATGAAACAAATGAGTAACGTTCAGAGGAACCAAAATTTCCATATTAATATAATTTCTGCTTTAAGTAGAAAGCCTTTTTAAGACTAAGAAGTATTATATGAATTCATCTAGCACCAGAAACAAAAATGTTCTTAACCTGAAAAAGGCCTACAACAAGCAACCAGGCAAGCACCTAGTGCTTTTTAAACAATCTTCAGCTAGTTTGTAGGGACATGTATCAGTACTCCCACCAGGAGGCTATTGTCCTTTATACATAGTTCATTACAGGCTAGGCATGGCTACACAGCCAGGGCTACATTTGAGACTCAAAAACAAACAAAACAAAAACATAATTCATTCATTTTCTACTACAGAAATTAGAACTTTGCAAAAATGACTACAAGTCTTGATCAGGCAGTACACAAGAAAAGTTGGAAGCACATCTCACTACACAGCACAGAAGCTATCAAAGCCTACAGACAGAAGGTCCTGGTTGTCCCCAACAGTCATAGGTAGGACACCTTGGACTTAGGAAGAACAGTAGGTACAGTGAACTGAGACATCTAACATGGTAAAAGTCTGTTCATAATAGCATTTAAAAAGTGAAACTTTGTCAAGTGCCTGATAATCAATGCATTATTCTGAAAACTCACCAATGACGGGAAGGAAAGCAATCGACCAGGCAACGTACTTTCATCTAAAAATTTACTAAAACATTATAGCCTATTTTTAAAAAACATACCTTATATCTCTTTAACTTTTGTACCTCTTCTTCAATAAGCATCTGGTTTCTGGCAACTTCTGACTGAATAGCACTTAACACAGTACTACCCTGATCTGTATCCATGGGTTCCTCCTTAGGGGAAAAAAGAAACAGTACCCTAATGACTGTGGCTTAAGTCCTGCCAACATTTAAATGATTCATATAATTATTTTCAGATTTCAACTTCATGTTGGCAAGAATATTAGCCCAATAGGAAAAAAATAATGGATAAAAGCCTTAAATATACCTTCCATATTTCTGTTCTACAATACTTGACTTTCATCTACTATCAATATTGTAACATACTATATTATTACAATCTATTAAATTACAAAATAAAATTGCTTAAACTATCTTTAAGATATGAGCAAAGGACTTCTTAAAAAACGTTCTCTACGATTAGCTCTCTTTTCCAACCATATCTATAGCAGAAAAAGGTAATATTAAGCTTGATAAAGATTATATGTACATTTACATATACCAAATTAACTCCTACAAAAATAAGTCTTGATTAATTGTAAGAGAAAATAACTAAAATAATTCACTACTAACATTTAGCACCTATTATGTTACTCTTTAAGTGATACACAAATTTAATTCTCATGAGAATATTTTATGGTGAATTCTATAATATTTATGTTTCATTAAGAAACTATGAAAAATATCAATTGTAAAGTATAAAACTAAGTAACATAAATTCAGAATACGTCCCTTAATTAATCTATTATGAATAAGAAAATCAAAAGTAATTTTTCCCCTGAGAGAATACAGTATCTATGCAAAAATGTTATACTCCAAGGCCAAAGGGAATGCAAACAAGGCTCGGCAAGCAAGAGTGCTTCCTGTTCAAGCACGAAGGCTAGAGGTCAGACACCCAGCCAGAGAAAGCCAGGAATGGCTACACATGTGCCTAGAACACTGCTGCTGTAGAAATCAAAGACAAGAAAATAGTGGGGACTTGCTGGCCACTACCTAGTTCCAAGCTTAGATGCAGACCGTCTCTCAAAAAAACAAAACAAAACACCACGCATGTGTCCACAAACCTCTGCAAGTTGTCTTTGTAACTCTGCTATCTTCTGTTCATATATCATTTTTCTGTCAGATACAATGGCCATTAAATTGAATCGAATTTCTCCTTCACTATACCTGCAAAAGGTTTTAAAATGTAATAAAAATTATAAAATCATTAGTATTAAGATAATTCAACTTGATTACTATATAATGGAATAAATAAAATTATGAGTAGGTTGATAATAAAAACTGATATTTTAATAAGGTTTTGTATATGAAAGAGTATAATATATATCAAAAGATTACCTACATTTCATCAATTGCAAGCATTCTAAATGTGCCATACTACTATGAACTTTATTTAGGACATTAGAAATAACATGTTTTCATCACTTATTCTTATAAGAAATAGGATAATTATTAATTCAGTTCTCAGAAAAAAATTAAACCAAGACTTTACATTTGTTAGAATCTACTAATGATACTAAACATTTTTTCCCAAGTCATTATCTCTACTGTTGGTAATACATCTCAAACTTTATTTATAACTCACAAGTAAATATAAAATATTAATTTTAATGTATAGTCAAGTAGTAAAATTACTACTCTGATACCAAAAAAAAAAAAAAAAAACTTCATAACAGTATGAAATGCCTTAATTTTGAAGTTACCTATAATACATAAGGACACTTAATCTAGATAATAACATACTATAAAATATAAGCCTATATTTGTATTAATTCAAGACTACAAGATACTTCAGAAGTCTTATAATTCTATTAGCAGAAATTCTATTATATTTCTATTATCAGAAAGAACATGGTCAACTATAACTTATGTTTTGAATTATGTTAAAATGTTTAAAATTTTCTAGGCCTTTTTTAAACTGAGGGAGTTCTATGTTCCTAATCCTATCAAGTATAACTGAAATTTTTGGAAATAATATATTAAAAAGAGAAAGAACAAGTGTGTGTTGGGCAGAAAGTTCGTGGTAGGTTTGAAGACTCCTAAGGTGAGATGGAATTTTGCTGGGTCTATCCTGGCTGGGAATTATAGTGTACCTTTTTAAGACTACAAGGTAAACAGCACATATAGCCTATTACTTCCTATAACTGAACATGTTTATATAATTATTTCAAAATAACTTCATCTTGAAAATCCTCAAAACCAAAACAGTCCAAAACTACCTGTAGAAATACTTAGCAATAGTCAGCAGCTCCTTTAGGGCTGGTACTGTAGTTCAGAGACAGATCATTTGCCTAGCATACCTGAGGCCCTAAGTTCAAAGCCTTGCACTGCCAAAAACTAAAATGAAATAAAACAATAAAAAATCCCCACTTAATGGATATCAATGCATTTGTCATATCATTAAATAAAATTTCTAAAATATATTTTCTCAATACATTAATTCAATCAAGAGTAGGTCAGATATTTAACATGGAACATTAAAAAATTAAAACATTTTCTTAATTAAAAAATAAAACAAACAACCCTTAGAAGCCAGATTTATGCACGAATGATATTAGTGGAGCATTACTTTTGAATTCTTTTCTCTATTACTGGCCTCACTGCCGTAATCCAGTCATCTTGATTGCATGCACCTAAAAGGAAATGTTAAACAGTTCAAACAACATGAGAAAAGGCATTATTAACTAGCATTCTCTCTGTAAATTGAGGACTTACACAAATGTTTTAAAGGTCTCAGTACATAGCTTACTCTAGCTGAAGACAAGCAATACTGATGCAGCCTTGGCAAAGCTTCAAATTTAAGGTGTGAGCCACCAAGTCTTGTGATTCTTTTTAGTGTAATTATGTTAAGCTTCAATTCTTATTTTCTGATAACAAGAATATACTACCATTTGTATTGTTTAACATCATGTCATGATATCATGTAACAGACATGTTGGTAGACACTAAAATACTTGAGAAAGCAGGGAATGAATTAGGAAATTAACTCACTTAAATGCACAACCACAAGATAAAGATAAATACACTCAGTGGTAGAGTGCTTGCCTAACACATTGTAGCCCTGGGTATGTTCATTCTCTCAGTCTCTCTCTCTCTCTCTCTCTCTCTCTCTCTCTCTCTCTCTCTCTCT
>JADRCD010218556.1:0-36995 GCA_019843815.1 Montemys delectorum | reverse complement strand
CTCTCTCTCTCTCTCTCTCTCTCTCTCTCTCTCTCTCTCTCTCTCTCCCTCACTCACTCACTAGGTCTCCCTACCTCCTCCCCTCTCCTTCCTGTCACACAAATTCTTTAAGTAAAATTTTTAGGTTATCATGTTTAATAAATGACAAAACTAAAAGCCAGGAAAAAAAAAGAGAAACCAAACCACAGGTTAGTGATAAAATAAGGATTCAATCCTTACTGTCTGACTCTCCAAAAATGTAAAATAAAAAATTGATAAGGAGTTAATAGAGTTAAAAAGATCAAAATACATCATATGCATATATGGAACTGTCATAAAGGAGAAAAGCTACTTTTTACAACTACTATATGTTAGAAAAAATTTAAACAAAACTCAAAACCATTTAGGTCATTTACCCAAAATGCTTTAATCCTCTTTTTCCCAGAAGTCACATAACAGTTACACAATAAATGTGGCTATTCTGTATTGTTCACTATTTTGTTTATATTTAATAATTATAATTGCTGGTCAACAGAAGACATAAGAGTTCAAATTAATTATCAAACTAAGGAAAACCAGCTTCTCAAAAATTATTTTAACAAGGAATAAATATTTTTAAATACAAACCTTCACTAGATGAATTATTAGTTATAAACATGAAATTATGATCAAAAATTATGAAATTATAAATAAAACAAACCTACTTATTTGTTGTAGTGATGGGGAACGAGCCTAGGTCACTACCAAGATGCATTTCTAGGCCTAATTTTACGTATAAAAGTATAAAATAATCAAAAGCATATATTAGATTCAAATAAAGCAAAGGTTTGCTAGATTGTAACTTAATACAAAAGAAATTTGATTAAGTCACAAAAAAGAATTACAATTCTTTTGTGAAGAGCTGGAGTGTAGTTTAGTGATCCAGTCCTTGCCTACCACATATTTATAAGACTATATGTGCATATGGTGTGTCTGTCTGATATGTGCATGCTCTGCTTCTCTCCCTCTTTCTCTCTCTGTCTCAGGTGTTGTCTGCCTATCTCTGTCACTCTGTCTCAGACACAAATTGTTAATTTTTTTAGGTTATCACAAAAAGTGTTTTCCACACTGCCCTACCCTATGCCTCCTACCCACTCTGGCTGATTCTCTTCATTTTCCCACTTCTGCATTCTTGTCACAGGTACTCCATGATCAACTCCCTTAAGAGCTTTACCTCCCCCTCCTGCTTTCCATCACAAAGCTGAACTTGATGAAATCCTGCTGTAATCCCAGCAGAAGACTGAGGTAGGAAGATCACAAATTCAAGGCCAGTTTACTTAGACAGAAGTCATTATCTCAAAGTAAGTAAATTTACTTATTTTAATTAAAAATAAATTATGTGAACTGTGTGTTAAAAGCAAACTCATAGGCCTCAAAGGAATAGTGTAAGTCCTTGCTATATAATCACATCATTTAATTTCATCAAGCAATCAAGACCATATTATACTACCTCAAAGTAGCTTTCATCCTCAAAATTTAAGCAGACCTGCAGCTAACATAAAGGAGAATATAAAATCTTTTTTTCTTTATCCAAAGTAAATAGCAGAAAATAAATTACCTAAATCAATTGGCCCTTCTCTTAATCCATCCAATTCATACAGTCTTCCATTGACTGGAACATAACTGACGAAGTGAAAGGCATCCTCCTCTTTAGCTGGTGTCTTTGTATCGAATTCAAACATCTGCTGTCTACAGTAAAGAGAAGAGGAAGAGCCAAAGAAAAAGCAAACACAACAAAAGCAAGAGACAGAAAATGATAAGACAGACGGTTGGGGACAGACAAATATACAATAGCCAGATGGACAGACACATACACACACACACACACACACACACACACACACACACACACAGACAGTTCTTTACCTGGCAAAACTGTTGTGCACTTGTCGAATTACATCTGAGTTACTCAATGCCAATCCCTTCATCTAAAACAATTTTGAAAAGTAGCCTATTATAACGAGAACAATCACAAACAGGTCACTTTAAGATTAAGAAGGCTACTCACAGCTGCATCAAAACTTTGGGAAAACTCTTTAAATTCGGACAATGTCTCTCCTAAATGCACGTCTTGATGGGTACAGTTCAGCAGTACGCTTACAATAGCCTGAGTGGCACAAGCATTGTTAATTACCTACAAAGTACAAAAAGGAAGAGTGTTATGAGTCTGTTTTGTTTATTTATTTCACTAGTTGACCATTCACCCTCCAAACAGAAATAGTCTTCAAATTCTATTTCATATTGCACTGGCATAAACTTTTAGTTCCCATTCTGGTCTACTTTCAAGAAGTTGATAAAATTCTTCAGTGGAAGATTCTAGACAGTTAGAGAAATCTAGTAACCATTAAGACTGCAAACAAGTCCAGCTACGGCAGCATGACCCATCAGCCTAACCTAAAACGGCTAAGTACAACAAGATAACCTGTCCTCCCTCCTACCTTCCTTCTTCCTAACCTAAAACAGCTAAGTACAACAAGATAACTTGTCCTCCCTCCTACCTTCCTTCTTCCTAACCTAAAACAGCTAAGTAGAACAAGATAACTTGTCCTCCCTCCTACCTTCCTTCTTCCTAACCTAAAACAGCTAAGTAGAACAAAATAACTTGTCCTCCCTCCTACCTTCCTTCTTCCTAAATGTACCCTTATCCAGTTTAGCCATATTTAAGTACACAGCCCAAGCTTTAACTCCACAGGGTGGCTTTTAGACAGAAATTCTGCAACAACTCATTCCCACTCTCATTTGAATCTCTAATACAAGTATATATTGTCCACACATTTTCACTCAACCCCACAGTGTTGTCACCATACTGTATGTTCAACAGATTACATGGAATATATATGTATGTATACATACACACATATGTCAAAATAAAAAAATACCTCCTTCTGATCCAGAAGATAGTTTTCTGGGTACTTTATACATATCAATTATTTTAATCTTCTCAACAAACAGAAATATATTCTTATTTTACTTTACATTTACTGAAGCGGAGACACAAAGAATTAAGTGGCTTCTCAAGGGCACACAGCTAACCAAGAGACAGTCTGATTCTACAATTTGTGTAGCAGACATCACATCAAGCTGACTCTATATTATGTGGGCTTCTCCAATAAGATCATAAACTATTTTATAAAATGTTATTTCCACATAGCTCACAACACCTAAAATGTTAAGATCCTAGAACTGAAAAACAGAAAAAGGGGCTGGAGAAATGGCTCAGCCATTTCAAGTACTTGCTCCTCTTCCAGAGGACCTGTATTTGGTTCAAGCACCCACATCAGACAACTCACAGCTATAGAGGATTCCAGCTCCAGGGGACCAAATGCCCCTGGCTTCTGGGAGCACCTGCACTCATGTTTACAGGCATACACACTTGTACATAATTAAGAACAAGATAAAGAAAAGGAGGAAGGAAAAGCTCTGGAAGTTCAAGGAAAGCCTGCTTTACACAGCTACTTCAAAGCCGTCATATAGATTGTCTATAAAACAAACAAAACCCCAAAACCCAAAACCCTACACCCAATCCAAATCACAAATGAAGTACACTGGCTTCTACGAAGAAGATAAGACTTTTCAAAGATGTGGGGAGCTGCTCATTGTGTGTGAACGAACACACACACACACACACACACACACACACACACACACACCCCACACCCATTAGAACTAGGGTCAAAATCCCAAGAATCCATGGAAGAAACTGCACATGCCTGTCATTACTGTATCAGGGGCATAAATGGGCAGCGAATCCCAGAAGTTCACTGGCTAAAATCTAGCCTGGCTAAAAAGGTGAGTTTCCGATTCAAAGACCTTGTCTATAGGCAGTAAGGTAGAGAACAGTAGAGGAAAATGACTGACATTCTTCTGCTTTGGCCTCTGTGTGTATATATGTGGGGATACATGCCTACAGACTTACATACATGTAACATACACACACACATACACACAGAGAGAGAACATTAAATTTTAAAATAAAAGTAAACTCAGGCCGGGCGGTGGTGGCGCATGCTTTTAATCCCAGCACTTGGGAAGCAGAGGCAGGCAGATTTCTGAGTTCAAGGCCAGCTTGGTCTACAGAGTGAGTTCCAGGACAGCCAGGGCTACACAGAGAAACCCTGTCTCGAAAAACCAAAACCAAAAACAAAAACAAAAAAAGTAAACTCAGTAGACTGAGGTAATAGGATTCCTTAAGTTTTAGTGTTCAATGTCATGAGACCCTATATCAAAAATTCGGAATCAAACTTAGTACTAAGAAGAACGTTGCTAATGAAATTTGTGAAGTCACAAAGATACATGAATGACAGAAAACCAAACTAATATAGAAGAAATAATTTTAACTGATATATTATAGGTCCTTTCCAAACACAATATTTTTATATAGCTTTGAAAATTTGAACAGACTAAATAAATCAACCAAAATGAAATTCTAGAAAGACATGTAAAGAGTTTACATAAGCTGGGCAGTGGTGGCACACGCCTTTAATCCCAGCACTTTAATCCCAGCACTTGAGAGGCAGAGGCAGGCGGATTTCTGAGTTCAAGGCCAGCCTGGTCTACAGAGTGAGTTCTAGGACAGCCAGGGCTACACAGAGAAACCCTGTCTTGAAAAACCAAAAAAAAAAAACAAAAAGAGTTTACATAAAGGAACAAACTGCGATGATCGATATATTTAGAACTAAAGAGCACTTCTGGTTGTATTAGTATGGTTGCAGCCATAGAGGTTATTTACTAATTTACAAATCAATGATCTTAAAGATTTCCTAACATATTTTTCATAGAGAAACTAAATAAAAACTGTTTGAGAAAAATTTAGTTGAAATTAAAGAAAGGATTGGGGAGGATAGAAGATAAAAACAAGACTCACTAGGTTTTCATCCTAACTCGAACGAAAGTGTAAAAATACTAACGGTAGACTATTAAGCCCACTTATATGTAAATATGCAAATAAGAAACCTAGATCTCAACGAAATAGTTAAATAAAAGAAAACCATGACAGAGCCAATCATAAATTTGTTATAAGTCAAAAATAATCATAACTCCATTCCATATACCTTCAGCAAACTAAGAACATAGGCATCATCAATGTCTTCCTCCTCCGCTTTCACAAGTCTATCCATTATACACTAACGGTGTTAAGTCTATTCAAATCTACATCCACCGCTACTTACAGTCTTGCTTACTCTCACATAAGTATCTATGCTTATATTCTATACCATGTTTAAAATGCATTCTTACAGTATAACCAAGGTAATTTTCTAAATGAAAATCTAATCATGCCATCATCTTGAAAAATATTTCAATTACTATTACTCATAGAATACAGAGAAGAATCTTAACCACATAAGCTGGTGCACAGTTGCTATGACTGACTGCGTGATTAAGACCTGGGCAGATCAGGCCAGCCAGCATGGATGGGGGAGGGGTTCATGAAGTCCCACACACATCTGAGGAGTTACTGCAACTGACGGCTGTTGAGGAGTTGGTCCTGTACCCTTGCACATATAGGTGCACATGTAAGTGAGTAAACTCAGTGGGCTTGAAAGCAGAGTACATGATGCTAGCACAGAAAAGTGGTTGTAGAAAGAGACAAAAGGAGGAAAGGAATCAGGTGCACACTGTATGCTTGTATAAAACTCTCAATGAATCTCCAAAATAATACAGTTAAGATTTTTACAAGTCTGTTTAAAATAATCACAGTTCCTAGGAATACTGATTTATTTTCCCTGAATCTCAAAGACTAACAATGCAGGAATCTGAAAACCCTGAGAAACTTTTTCCCCACTATATAATTCTAAAGTGTATCACTGTTGCTGAACTAACTAAAAGAAAGAAAGTCTCAACCTAAAATATACTGTGTGACCTGTGCATTTCCTCTGGTTATAATCTGACAGTTGTTCTCCAGTATCTACCTTTTTCTACTTATCTAAGAGGTTTGGGGTTTTTTTGTTTTGTTTTGCTTTGTTTTGTTTTGTTTTTCAAGACAGCATCTCTCTGTTTAGCTCTGACTGTCCTGGAACTCACTCTGTAGACCAAGCTGGCCTTGAACTCAGAAATCCACTTGCCTCTGCCTCCCAAGTGCTGGGATTAAAGGACAGGCCACCACTGCCCTGCTTATCTAAGAGTTGAATGCCCAAATTTTGATCTGTGGCTATCTGGAATAAAGACAATCTTAGAGAGCCACGCTCCAGCCCCCTTTTCCCTCCATGGTTTCTCTCCGCTCCCGCGAGGGGGGGGGGGGGAGGCTCCGCTCGCCCGCATGCCCGCACGCCGCCCGGGACCACGCTGCCTCCTCCAGCCGCCTCCCTCCGACGGCCCTCGCCGCCCAGGCCGGGTCGCCTCTCCCCCCTCCGCCCCGCCGCGGAAAGTTAAGTTTGGAGAGGGGGGACGAGGGGAACATGCACATGAAGAGGAGGATCCACCTGGAGCTGAGGAATCGGATCCCGGCAGCTGTTCGAGAACTTGTCTTGGACAATTGCAAAGCAAAAGATGGAAAAATTGAGGGGTTAACAGATGAATTTGTGAACTTAGAGTTCCTCAGTTTAATAAGTGTAGGCTTGTTTTCAGTTTCAGACCTCCCGAAGCTACCTAAATTGAAAAAGCTTGAGCTCAGTGAAAATAGAATCTTCAGAGGTCTGGACAGACTAGCAGAAGAACTTCCAAACCTCACACATCTGAACCTAAGTGGAAATAACCTGAAAGATATCAGCACCTTGGAGCCGTTGAAAAGGTTGGATTGTCTAAAAAGCCTGGATCTGTTTGGCTGTGAGGTCACTAACCGGAGTGATTACCGAGAAACTGTCTTCAGGCTCCTGCCCCAGCTGTCCTATCTGGATGGCTATGACCGAGAGGACCAGGAAGCACCTGACTCAGATGTGGAGGTGGCTAGTGTAGAGGAAGCCCCCGACTCAGATGGAGAGGTGTGAACAAAGAAGAAGAGGATGAAGAAGGAGAGGAGGAAGAGGAAGAGGAAGATGAGGATGGTGAGGAAGAAGAGGATGAGGATGAAGAGGATGAAGATGAAGATGAGGATGCAGAAGGAGAAGATGATGAAGATGAAGTCAGCGGAGAGGAAGAATTTGGACATGATGGAGAAGTTGATGAAGATGAAGAAGATGAGGATGAAGACGAGGATGAAGAGGAGGAAGAAAGTGGAAAGGGTGAAAAGAGAGAGAGAGACAGATGACGAAGGAGAAGATGACTAAGACCCGAAACAACCTGCAAGAGACAGAACTGTTGAGTATTGGTTGGACTGCTCATGGATTTGGTAGCTGTTTTAAAAGGGTAGCTGTGATACAAGCCCCAGGACACCCCCACCCAAAGAGCCAAAGAATAGTTCCCGCGACATTCCGCCTTCCTCCGTTTAGCCCCTTGGTAATCCACCACCAAGCCTGGGGACTTCGCCCCAACAAAATTGTAAACGTTGTTAAGTTTTCGTGTAAGACTCTTCCTGTATCGTGACAGCTGTGATTGGTGAGTTGACCGTCCTGGCTGCCAGTTACACTGCGATTGTAACAACATTTTTACTTTCTGTACAACAAGGAAAAGCTTTGTAAATAAAATCTTAACATTTTGAGTCTGTTTTCTCATGCTTTTCTTTTTTCTTTATTATTATTATTATTATTATTATTATTATTATTATTATTATATTTTTAAGGCATTAGGACATTTTGTGTGATAACTGCCAAAACCGTATTTTCTAAGACTAAGCAAAATAAATGCAATACTCTTTGGTTAAAAAAAAAAAAAAAAAAAAAAAATTTTAATTCTCCTTTTTTTCTTTTCTAAATTGGGGTACAAAATTTTGGGGGGGGGGGGGTTGTTGTAAAGTAAGGATATGACACTGACAACTTATATAAATGTTCATAAAAGCAACATAGTGTGCTGCCCACTTCTGAGTGTCTGATCTGCAACTATGATAGAATGATCGAAGCTCTGGCAACAATTTTGGAACATAAAGAAATCTCTCAAATAGGAGACAGACAGAAAGGAACCAAACTGTTGCCTATAACCTTGCCACTTTGTAGAAATTACAAAAAAAAAAGAAAGAAAGAAAGAGAAAGAAAGAAAGAAAGAAAGAAAGAAAAGGAAAGAAAGAAGAAAATACTTACTGTAAGACCACTATTTCTCTAACCCTGTATCTATCCTAACCTGGCTCTAATACGCTGCCTACTCAACTTCATATTCCATGACATCTCCCCACTGTTCTCCATAATTGGTTACGCTGGCCTTCTTTCTTGTAGTATCTTCTACTAGTCGCAATCCCTTTTACCATGAAGCTGTTGTTAATCTGGAATGACCCTCAGCCTTTTCCTTTAGTTAATACCTACTTAACCTACAGTTTCAACTGAACTTACTCAGAGGAGTCCGATCAGACCTCTTCAACAAGGTCAGATCCTTTATTTACTTGTTTAACAAATTACTTCACCCTCAAAAGTTTGACTCCATGGTCCATGTCTACCTAGAAAGTCTTGAAAAGTGATGCCTCAAAAAGATGTCTCTCTAGGGGTTGTGCCATACTCACATTCTAATAATGTGCCTTAGAGTGGGGACTTTGGGTCAGCTTTATCAGCGTCTCCTGTGGGGCAGAAGACTACGGTAATCTATATGAATCAGATCTATGAGAACCATCACCACCACAAATCAGTTGGAATTTCCCTGGAAGACAACGCCATGCATACTGTCAGAAAGCATTGTGTGAAGTCAGTACCATCTGTAATCCCACTGGCAGAATACAACTGGAAGTCCCACCCATGGAACTTTTGTGGATTCTGCTTTACAAAACCTTCCCTAATTGATTGTGATCTACATACCAGCTCTAGTAAGCCATAGCTAAGTCTAACACCTTTTGGTAAGTCCATGTGTCTTTCTATTATTCAATCACCTCTCTCCTGACAGGCAGAGGGACAGAGGCAGACAAACAGGAAGGAAGTTAATAGACCGTGCCTTTGTTGTGAGTGTTTTATATAAAGCGTTACTGCAATGCAGTGTTCCGGCCGGGAAACTATGAGCACATCCACTTCAAATGTATTCTTTACATTTCTGAAAATATGCCTAACGTCTAGACACTCTTCCGAAAGTCCTGAAAACACAAAACCAAGGATGATGTATTTATATAATAATTCTCTTAACAGGCTCACATGAAATATAAAATTAGCAAGTTAGTAAATTTTAAAGTGAAATTAACCCAAAATACATAATAAAATATTATTGGGAAATAATTAATTTGACATCTTAAGAATAGTATAATAATAGTACAATACAAATAAACTATTAAATTACAGTAAGATAGAAATGTAACCTGGGGGAAGGGGCTGGATAGATGGCTCAGTGGTTAAGAGTTAAGAGCGTTAGCTGCACTTCCAGGGGATCTGGGTTTGATTCCCAGAAATCACATGAAAATTAGCAATTAGCTGTAACTCCAGTTCAAGGAACTCCACTGCCCTCTTCTGCCTTCTGCAGGCAATGCATGCATGTTTTGTAAAGGTAAATGCATGTAAAATACTCAAATACATAATTTTTTTATCTCAAAAAAATTTTAAAAAGAAAAAAATGTAATGAATAAGAAAATAATTAAAGGACACCAGAAATTATAAAGTTTTGCTATAGTATCATCTCTTTTATATCAAGTACTCTCTTTTTTTTGTTTGTTTGGGTTGTTTTTGTTTTTGTTTTTTGTTTTTTTTTTTTGTTTTTTCGAGACAGTGTTTCCCTGTGTAGCCCTGGCTGTCCTGGAACTCACTCCGTAGACCAGGCTGGCCTCGAACTCAGAAATCCGCCTGCCTCTGCCTCCCAAGTGCTGGGATTAAAGGCGTGCTCCACCACTGCCCAGCTCAGGTACTCTCTTAAACCTTACCAACAGAAAGGTCTCTGGCCAAAGGCAGTGACACATGTCTGTAATTCCAACAGTTGGGAAGCTGAGAAGGAACACCAAGTTCCAGACCAGTCTATACTACATAGAGGCTCCCTTCCTCCCCTAAAACTCACACCAGCAATAAAGCCTACTGCTGTAACAACAAAAAACATAGTTAAGGCAGGATTAAGCCACACATCTTAATGTCTGGATGGTAGTGGGCTCAAGTTCTTTAATCCTGATAGCTTTAGATACAAACAGTTCAGTCTCCATTTACTGAATACATACTTCATGCCATGTACTATATTTAAAAGGAAAATTCCCAACTCTCAGATTCACAGGCTAACATGGAAGAAATAACAGATATAGACATAGAAAAGCACACACATACAGAACCCCACCCAAAAAAAAAAAAAAATTTAATAGAGGCCATCTCCGAAGCAAGAACTATGTATGAACTCTTTCAGTTTCAATATCATATATTTTAACAGCTTACAATTTGTGTAACAGATACATAGTCTACTTATTGACTACATGAGTCAAACTATTAAAAGTGGCTAGTTGCCGGGCATTGGAAGGGAGAGGCAGGCAGATTTCTGAGTTCGAGGCCAGCCTGGTCTACAGAGTAAGTTCCAGGAAAGCTAGGGCAATACAGAGAAACCCTGTCTCAAAAAAACAAACAAACAAAAAACAAAAACAAAACAAACAAACAAAAACAAAAAATAGAAGTGGCTAGTCCTGGTCAGTGTGGGATTACAAACATACTTATGTTTGTAATTACACTTCTGTACTTTTAGAAAGAAGTGATGTTTTAACTCAAAAATAAAAGCATATTTTCATATAGAACAAGGAAATTTTAACTTCTCTTAAAAACATTCAATTCAGAAAAGTTAAAGGAAAATAGAAATAAATGAAAAATAAGCAAACAAATAGAAAAGAACAGGTCACCAAAAAGAAGGGCCACAGCCGACCTAACAGGTAGGAATGAGAACTGCTCAACAATACTGTACATGATGGGGGACATCAGAAACAACCAATTTTTAAAACTAAATAGTATTTTTTGCTTGGATTTCAAACTCATATTGAACTAATTAATTAAATTAATTTAATTCTCTTATTTCATTTTTTTCCAAACAATGGGCCAGATATATGGATGGAATCTATTATGGATTTAACTATCATTTTATAAACAAAGCAGGTCTTAAGGTATGGCCATGAATCTCCAAGAGTAAAGATCCTTCCTAGGCACAATTATTTCTACCATAATCCTAACTAAGACAGTCTTTACTGTTCCTGCTTTTCCATTTGCTGATGGCATGAAAGTAATGATGTTAAAAAAAAAAAAAAGTAGCATTAAGCAGTTTAACATACACAGTTAAAAATTTTAAATGAAGTAGCTTCCCAGAAAAATATCATTTACGAGGCAGCAAAAATTATTTTTATTAAATCTTGATCTTGAGGATCTTGAGGCATAATCTTTACTATTTTATGGAATGAGATATGAAGTCCAAATAACTTCTGCAGAGCACAATACCAAGAAATTCAAGCCATTTTGAGAAACAATATTTGTGTGATAGTTTGAGGTATTGGGTAAGTTAATGCCTTTTTTTCTGGAATATTATTTTTACTTGAAAGAATAAATGACTGACCAACATGATTTCAATCAAGAGTATCTAACAAATATTTTCCATAAAATAATATCAACCTGTAACACTAAGGAAATTTGATGGGTGTTTATCATTAATTTGAACTTAATAAAAATTGAAATTTTATAAAACTCTGAGCAAACACTAAATCTATAAATTTCTTGACACAATTTCGCTAATAAAACAGAGAATGATTTTAGCACATGTGACTTGCTTAAAATCCTCAGTTCAAATTCATCAATATTTGAATGACATCTATAAACTTGAGTTTTCCATACCTAAAGCTGCTACCCAAACATGTAGAATCAAAACAACAAAGGGTAAAATAATCCAAAGAAATTTAACAGAGCACCTGTCACATTTCATAATGCAACTAACATTTTTGTTTAGACTCATGTTTGTTTTCTGGTTTCCATACATCGTTAATATTACAATTACCTAAAAATAATTTCCCTTACTCCTCTCCTAATTACAAACATATTGAAGTACAGATTTTCTTAACTTCTTTAACCAAAAGCAAGCCAAAACGAAGACAGACTAAATGGAGAAACAGAAGAGACAATCTTTGAGGGTGTCATTAACCAGGTCATAGACACATTTGAGATGATTTAAAACAATGCATGTTTTTTAGAACTATTTAATTTTGGTTTGATAAATATAGTTGAGTTTTGATTTAAAATGTTATTTGAGGTTTAGAACTTTACATTGTTATGGAGTGGTTGTTTGTTATACTAGAAACCCTGAGTTTCCCTACAAGCTACTTATATTAACATGTAACAATCCTGTTAATTTTCAATCAACTGATCAGTCTCAGTTTTGTCTATACATTATATACTAGGAGATAATTATATAAACAAAACTTGTTTCTGCAATAAATTTAAATGTGTAAAGGGACCCCACAACAAAACAAAGTACTAAACTGGACTCAAGTACACAGGTTAGTGTCCTTCGGCTCCTGCAATTTTTCAGAGAATCTATAGACCATACCTGCTTGGCAAAAAATATTGTTTCAAGTCTGGAGTCCTGAACCACAGAGCCGGCAGGTTCCTCTCCTGGCTGCCACTTGAAAAGAAAAATTAACCCATGAACTGGCCTACAAAATAAAAAACTAAATTAGCAACACCAAAACCAGATTCTTTCATATATATCATCAATATATTAAGTCATAGCTATTTAACAAAGAGAATGCAAATTAACAAAATTAAGTAAACATGGAAATTTAACTAAGACAGGCATTTATAGTCAATAGAATGTTGGCTTAAAAGCTAGTAAAACTAAAACCTAAATCAGTCAGAACAGAATTATGTAAAGTTTATTCTCAAATCTGCAGACAATTCGACAATTCATTTATCTTTTATTAACTCACTTACAAATTAGAAAAAATGTGTGGTAGCACAGGCCTACAAACCCAGCCTTTGGGAGGTAGGGGCAACCTGGGCTACATGTAGCCAGGATATTTTTTTTTTTTTTTTTTTTTTGGTTTTTCAAGACAGGGTCTCAGCTAGTCTTGGACATCCTATAACTTACTCTGTAGACCAGGCTGGCCTGGAACTCAGAGATCTGCCTGCCTCTGCTTCCTGAATGCTAGGATTAAAACATGTACCACCATGCCCAGCTAGTGGCCCTGAGTTAACAAAGGAAATAAAAAATAAAGTATATAGTAAAACTGGAAGCTGTCTGCTTACATAGAATCCCAGTATATAGGGTGTTTATATAAAAGCAGTGGACACATTATGAACTCTAGGAAGTCACTTTTGCATAACTATTGAATTTATGTATAATCCTCAACCTACAGTATGAATGGCTACTACCATCTTATACATAAGAATTACTCATTCTTAATGGAATTGTAAGAAACATTAAGTCATTATTTAAAATCTCTTATTTTGACAGCTTTATCCAGCCAGAATTAGTATCTTATTTTGTCTGCAGTCACTGCCCTTTCTATGGAGAGGATGAGTGTAAGAGAAAGAAACTCTCCTTTTTCCCACTACTAAAAACAGCGCAATAACTCTAAGTACCCATCTCCCCTTTACTTACTTTATAGGCCTTTTGTGACAAAATCTCACTCTGTAGCCCATATAAGACTCACTATATTGCAAAGCTGGCCTCAAACAGGACAGTCCTTTTGTCTCAGCCTTCTAAACTCTGAGAGTACAAATAGGCAGGCATCAGGCCTGGCTACCATTTTCTCCTTGAAAAGCCTTTTTCTTGTCCCCATTATAAGACTGAACGCTCTCAAAATGAAACTCAGCTGCTCCTCCACTTGCAGTTAGTCAATGTGTTTTTGTGTGTCTGTGGAGACAGAATCTCACTCCATACTCCCGGTTGGCCTGGCCAAGAACTATCTACACATTCATCACTTCCAGGCGTTACCACTCCTCCTGTCTTAATCTTTTAATCCCACTTCAGCTCAGGGAGGCAATTCTTGTCAGAAAGTTGGTGAAAGATTCTTCCTAGCATCAACATTTGGAATTTGAACTTTTAACCTTCTCAGGAAACAATGACATAGCGTATGATCTATCTGTGCTTTTCTAGGCTATTATTATTTTAATGATAAAATACATTTTAGGGTTTACAGCTATTGAACTGTAAGTCAATTTTGTGAATTTATAATCATGAAAATGTAGATACTTTTAATTTTTTGCATATAACTTACCCATGAATCCCAGATTCTTGGTTATAAACTCAAGACAATACTTATCTCACAGGATTGAAAACAATAGCAACAAAACCAAAACCTAAATGTACTCAGCCCTATGGTAATTCAAGTAAAATGAAAAGACAAATCCAAGTATCTTTAGAAAGTGTGCTGAGCCAGGTGGTGGTGGCGCACGCCTTTAATCCCAGCACTCCGGAGGCAGAGACAGGCGGATGTCTGAGTTTGAGGCCAGCCTGGTCTACAGAGTGAGTTCGAGGACAGCCAGGGGGCTACACAGAAAAACCCTGTCTTGAAAAAAAAAAAAAAAAAAGTGTGCTGAAACATAGATAAATACAATTAAAGCTTCACTTACTTTAGCTTTTCAAAACTCTCAGGCTCTAAGCTCCATATTTCTTCTACTTGGGCTCCTCGGCAACCTGAAACAAGAAATTATTTTCTTTAGAAAACAAAAAACATATTTTCTCCTTTACCAAGAGATAAAATACTAAAAGAAAGGCACACGCCAGGGCAACAAGACAGGACAAATTAGAATGGTGCACGTGCTAACACCCCAGCCAAGCCACTGCTGCCTTTATTGTTCCCAGTGCCTTACTGTGAGGTCATAGTATTAACTTTCAAGAGTTTATTTACATCAAATAGAACCCTGTGATCTCCACTCTCTGTAGCTCAATCCTTGGCTCTTTGTTTCTTACTCTGTCCTTAACTCTTTTTAAATCGCTACATATTTTTCTCTTCTGTGAAAGAATAACACTTAATAATGACTTTCAATCTTTAGCTGTGATACATTCCAAATATATTTTCTACTAACCTCTTTCCCTAACCAAAGCACACTCTTCTAGACCACTGTTTTCCAACTATGCTTATTATGGCTATTTTGTTCTCCTGGGAATATACAGCAATATCTATAGCCTTTTTTTTCTTTTCTTTTCTTTTCTCTTCTTTTTCTGGTCAATAGTATGAAGGCATCTAATAAAAAAAGATAATGATAAATATCCTACATTACATAGGAGGCAAATTATCTGGCTGGATAATACATCTAAAGTTTCAGGTACTAGTAAAGCTAAGACAGGTGGGTGATCTGAATACATTTCAGGGCCTCCAGGATTATCTAAAAAAGTAGTGTTAGCCCCAGCCAAGAAACTTCATTCTACAAATACCATAGTAGTCATGGAGTAAGTATTCGGCTTCTTAAACTGCTAAATTTGAATCATGGCTCAACCATTACTACATATGGCCATTTTGCCTCTATATCGTCCTTCAAACAGTTGTGAAGGCAAAAATGAGAGAATAAATAAGACATTTAATATAGTGCCAAACACTAAAAGCCACTAGATGGTAGCTAACATTATTACAAGACATAAAATAACTACCTACCAGTATCTCTTGTGTTAAAGTTTTGCATAGTGTTTCTCTAAAACCTACACAATATGACTAACATAAGAATATTCAGGATACTAAGTTGTCTGAATTCACTATAGCTACTATTA
Source organism: Montemys delectorum (assembly GCA_019843815.1). Lineage (NCBI taxonomy): Eukaryota > Metazoa > Chordata > Mammalia > Rodentia > Muridae > Montemys > Montemys delectorum. The sequence goes on along the minus strand of JADRCD010218556.1, from coordinate 21,332 downwards.
ACTAAAATATACATTTGCTTGCAGTCATCTGGAAACAGCATTCCTGATTTTCAAGTGAGTACGTAAGAAGCCTTCAGATCTCCTCTAGAAACTTTTCTTTTCATGGTTCTCTGTTAAGGTTAGCATACCTACATTCAATCAGTAGCACAAAACAGAAGAACTAAGTTCAAGTCCACACCATCCCATGTCTCTTGCTTCACTCTCTCAAACATTAAATTTATGGGTATGAGCTTAGATGTCTTGAAGCTCAACTTTGAGAAAGAAGAAAACAAATCTAAATGTTGCTTTTCTTGTGTGCGTACAAATCAAAGTTAATATCTATTTTGTTTAAAGGAGAAAAAGAGAGAGACTGATTGAGAGATATTGAGAAAACTTTTCCTGTTAGAAAAAGAAGTGAGGAAGAAAATACCAAACACAAAGAACTTAATGCAAACTCTCCTAACAGTAAATAAAAAGTTGAGGAGTCTCACATAGTAAAGTGCCTGTGCATAAACATGAGGACCTAAACTTGGATCCCCATCTCCCACATAAGCAGGCCTCCACAGCCCTAACCCTTGGGAGGTAAAGGCAGCACTCAGGCAGTTTTTTTCTGGAGCTTATTGGCCAACTGGCCCAGGTAACAGGTGAGACTCAGGCTCAGTGAGAGACCCTATCTCAAAACCAAAAAGGAGAATAACTGAAAAACATATAAGATTATCACATGCATACTACACACACACACACACACACACACACACACACACACACACACAAAGTTGAGGGAAGAGTTTTCAAAGTTAACGAACTACTAGCATTTATCAAGTACTTTTTGTATGCCATGCGCAGTAGCAGGTCCTGGAGAGGACAAACATAAATAAGCGATTGTAACATTTACAAGCCCTATGATCAAATACATTCAAATCAAAGACAGTAAAGGATGCATAAATTACATATGAAGGATACATAGGATGTACACTACAAGTTTGGGGCTCGACAGATCATTCACTGGTTTATGAGAACATTTTCATGAGTAATTGAACTAAATCCTATACCATATGATCATATAATCTGTCATCCAAACCAGAATGCTCTTCTAAGGAGGTTCTAAAATTTAAATAACAGAATTTTAAAAATATTTATGCACTAACATACTATATTGATACTAGTGATTTTTCTTATAGAATTGTATAAAACTCCAACGCTAATTTCAAAAATATTTTCATTCTCTTTTCTGCCCTCTTAGACAGTTTCACTAATTAACTGAAGTTGACCTTGGTCTTCTGATTCTTCTGCATCAGCTTCCCATGCCTGACCAAAAATAATAATAGTTTTATATGGACTGAAGAATGATTTACAATAGTCATACCTTTGGTTTTAAATGAGTGATTTTATTAAATATATAGCAAGTCAAAGTAAATGAACAATCAGTAAATTACAGGTAGACAGCAAAACATCATTAAATTGGCCTCAAGTTGTCCAGTCAGTTTCTGCTGGGTTCTGTGCATGGTGCGATTTGTTCCTGTACCTGAAAGGCTCACTGGAGGGGACATTCTGCTCTGCCCAAAACTCTCTGAGGAACTCCAGCCAACAGCCTCAAAGGGACTTCTCCAATGGATTTCTGTTTTAAGTACCTGATTTGATGTGTAAGTAACTAGTTTGGGTTTTAAGATTTAATTATTTATGTGTATAAGTGTTTTGTCTGCATGTATGTATGTGCACCACATGGATACCTAGTGCTTACAGCAGTCAAAATAGAACACTGATCTCTGGGGACTGGAGTTAATAGACAGTTTGAGCTGCCATGTGGGTGCTAGGAATGGAATCCATATCCTGTGGAAGAATCAGTGCTGTTAACTGTTCAGTCAATCCAACTCTCCAGCCTATAGTGATGCTCTTTTTTAAGTGCTTATTTTTTAATATTTAAATTGTGCGTGTGCATATATGTAAGTTCAGGTGTCCTTTGGACCCAGAGGATTTTATGGAGCTGGAATTAAGAGGCAGTTAGAAGCATATATGCTCTTATTCACTGAGCCATCTCCCCAGTCCCAATTTGATGTTTTGTCTGCCTCTTCAACTTCTGCTATGTATTCTTTTACTTTAGCTTGCTATATACTTAATAAATTCACTTATTCCAAAGCAAGAGTATAGCTATCAGGACGACTCTAACTTTATATGACAATAATTTTCTTATAAATACACCTAGATGCCCCTTCCCTAGGTGTTCTCCTAAAACGTTGCTAGTGCCTTAAGTGAGTGCGTGGTTCTCTATCTTCCAACAGATGGCATCTCAACCACGTCTGCATCACCACATCCACCAAAAGCAGTGGGAAGACTCCAGCTTTTGTACCCCCAACAAAGAACACTCCAGAAGTTTTCCTCAACTGAGAAGTATTCTCAGTTATCCCATGGTATACATCAAGATCATGGTGTACTTATATGACATGTGACTGGTGATGTGAGAAAACGGCTAACCTTTCAAAGGAAGATCTGTACAGTCTGAACTTGACTGAGAGCCCTAAATTACAGACTAATACCATTTCAATGATTCAGAGCTGTTTTGGGGAATACAATTATAAACAATATGTATGTACCTCCGAAGACTACATATCTTGTATGAAAGCCACGTTTTATCTTATCTCTTTCCTCAGAATAAAGTAAAATACATCATAGATGTGATCCTAAGAGACTTAATTTTGCCGAGCAGTGGTGGCACACTCCTTTAATCCTAGCACTTGGGAAGCAGAGTCAGGTGGATTTCTGAGTTTAAGGCCAGCCTGGTCTCCAGAGTGAGTTCCAGGACAGCCAGGGCTACATAAAGAAACCCTGCCTCAGGAAAAAAAAAAAAAAGAGAGAGAGAGAGGGAGAGAGAGAGACTTAATTTCAAGGACCCAAGTCATTCACATCTGTGTTTTAAGCATGAGTCAGTAGTTACAGATGAAAATTACTCCAGACTTCTCTCTCCTGTCAAAAACATCTATATCTTGCTACACCTGTGTCAACACAGTGAAAGCTGCATTACATACTGAGTTCATTTCAAAAACCCTGCAATAGTATCCATAATACAAAGAGATTTTTCACTTTCAGATGAATAAACTTCCAAACCCTATGGTAAATATAAGAACTAGACAAGAAAAAAATGAACATAATTAGAATAAAGGATTTTTTCCTTTGAAGGAGCTGATGTTATAAATTACCTTCATTTAACATTGTGCAAAATTCTTCTATATTAGAAGGCAATCCATTAGTAACTATTGCTTTATTTAGTATATACAGATCCATTTACATTACTCAAATGTCTAACTTTAACTATTTTCAAATTCCAAGTTTTCTGTACATGTGAAACTGAAAATGGCAGCTAGTTTATGGACTACACTAATTTCTTTTTACTGTGTATGTGAGTGAGAGAATACTAAGGTGCATGTGCCACAATTGAGTGGGTGGCTTTCGGAAGGGGTCAACTCCGTCTTCCATGGGTTCAGGGTCATCAGGCTTGCTAGACCACCAGCCCTAGACTGCATTAGTTTCAAAATACACTTGGGCCACTATCTCTGAATGTCAACTTTTCAAACGACAGTTAGGATTTTGAAAGTAAAATTTATCACTAAACTTGAAGCATTTCAAATTCAGTAGATGTTCAAAACTGATCTAATTTTCTTGCCTTTCTATCCTCAAATTATACTTTATTGGCCACTCAAGCCAGAAGCTGAAGTCATGTTTGTCTCTTCTTTCCTACATTCAGTTAACTCCTGCTAATTTTCTTTTCTCTTTCTGTGGGAGAAATATACTACCGCCCAACCTCTACTATAAGGCTGGCAGCCCTGAGAACTCCTCTTTTAGTGTAGCATGTTTTGGATGCATTCCTGCTCCAAAGTGAATGAGGAGAAGGTATTTCCACATGCAACCTGAGAGTCAAATACTACATAAATGCTGATGCTACTTTCTCTGTACCTCAGTACTTAATGTCAAGCCGATCACCCACAAACCTACCACTTTCAAAAAGATTCTCTCATCTCTTTCTATCTTAACTCTAAACACTGTAAGCACAATCAGTGTGATTACAAACTAATTTTAATTATGTTTGAACTTTACATCTTTTTCGGAGTAAGGGGTATCTGATTTGGCATGACTTTACCTTTTTCCTAAGATCTATCCACTGCCTGCCTATTCATTACACCGTATTTTAGTTATTTTGCTGGCTGCTCCATAAGCTACCTTCCGCTAACCACCCTACAGAATATGCTTCCTTTTGCCCAGCTCCTCTGTGATCTAGATGGTGAAGACACTTTCTGTATGTATACTCCTAAACTAAGAACAACAAATTATTATAGTTTGACTCTCAGTTCTTCAGACCAGCAGTCCGATCATTCACATTAAATTTCCAAGTCCGTAGCTGTATGCCCAAAGCTAATAGTTGAACATATGCTACGTAATACTCGAAATATTCAGCCAAGTACAATACACAAAATCTACATTAACGTTTGCTATATTAGGGGTACAAGTTTTAACAAAATGGTTAAAAAAAAACAATATTTGAGGAAAAATTAAAATGAAAATGAGAAGAAAAAACCTCCCCCAAAACGTTAGGAACACGAGGAAGGATAAACTGTCCTATCGGTTGACTAGTACGGAAGGAAATAAAGTCAGAGAGAAATTCAGAGGTAAGCATGTGGCCTCTGAGCAAGAAGAGCACTAGCTCAAGAAACACTCAACTTCACCGGAAGTCAAAAAGGAGGGAGGAAAAGAACTGCGGGAGGTAGCGTGCAGACCCGCGTAGACGGCTATCGGTGGAGGTCCGGCAGAGGTGCCCACACACGAAAGGTGAAAAGTTCTGCTTTGGGAAAACTAGAATCTCGAGTTTCTGGGCGGCTTGGGAGCCTCAGACACCACCCGGGGAAACACACGCACGCCCTAGACCGGCTGCTCCGCAGGACCGACGGCCGGAGCGATGCACCTGACCACACTGGAGACAGGGAGGCTTCGCAGGGAAGGGACAGTGGAAAGGACAAGATAAGCGCGTGGGAGATGCTGAGGGAGGGAGACAGGGAAGGAGGACGCTCGAGTCAATTCAAGTATCCGAGTCCCAAGTCCGGAGAACACAGCAGTGCACAGGCAGAGGGGCTCCTTCCCCCTCGTGGTGTGGCTCCCGAGATCGCGGCGGAGACGCGGCCGCCCCGGGCCGAGGACGCGGCCGGCCGAAGCCCTACTTTCCACACAACGCCGACTCCAGTCCCTGAAGTCACTTCTCCGACGCCGGGCGTCGGTGGCGGGCGGCAGGTGACCACCTGGCCCCAACGTGGGGCCTCCTCCCGGAACCCCCGGCCCAGGACGGTCCCCCTGGTGCTCACCGAATCCTTTAATGAGCTCGGTGAAGACCCCGGGGTCGCTTTCCATGAGACACCACTCCCCGGCATTGCTCGACATGGCCCCGACCACACACACCGCCCCGCTCCACCTCGCCGCGGCGCTCAAGCTGCCAACCGGCCGCAGACCTCAGCAAAACCCGCCGCGGAGCGTCAGCCCCTCCCCCCACGTCACCCCGCCTACTTCCCGACAGCCTCCGGGCGCCCGTCACCTGCCGCGCGACGGAGCGCAGAAGGACGCTCTAGCCACCCGGGAGACGTCGAGACTCCTCTCCGGCCTCTCAGGATCCGTAGCGCCCTCCGCCGGGCCGGAGAAGGGGCGGGGCTTCGCAGCGCCCGGGGGTGGGGGGAGGAGGAGAGGGTACATCCGGGACCCTTGGCACCCCGGAGCTGGGGCGGAGCGATGGAAGGGGCGGGGCTCGGGACGAGGCGGGGCTCGCTCTGGCCCGAACCTGGAGCTGTCCTCGCCCTTTCGGGCCGCCGCCTATTCCCGGTGCTCCGCAGGGCTTCTGTAGGCGCCGCGGGTCCCGAGCATCGCCTTCGGGGTACAGGTGGGTCGCTGCAGGCCTGCTGCGGGCCGGGGAACCGGGTTTTGTGCAGTCGCAGAGATCCTAGGCACTTGAGGTCTGGCCGGTGCGCACTCTGTTCCACCCGCATCCCAGCGTTAGAGGCCAGGCAAAGCCTTCACCGCCGCCGCCGCCGCCTCTGTGCTCCCGCGCCCGCCGGGGGGCAGGACTGATGTCGCATCCGAACATTTCGAACCTGGCCCAGTTGCTCCGGAGGATGGAGTCTGAGGGAACTCAGGTCAACTCTCCCGCTTGCAAAGCTCCTGGCGAGCCTGCGTGCCAAAGGCCCCTTTTCACTCTTTCTCTCCCTCTTCCTGCGGCTTTTGGCATAGAGGCGTTGTCTAGGATACGGGTTTGGGAAAGGCGCTTTGTAGGGAGACCAAAAGCGAAATTATCGTAGAAGAATGATAATCAAGGAAGGGAGAAAGATTTCTCGAAAAAGTCCAAGGGATGAGAGACTTGTGTATCGGGATGAAGTGCCTTACGGAGAAATGCGCACCATCTCCTCGCGTTCCCTCCCCCCCCCCCCTTTAATAGTGCATTATTTTAAAAACACTTGAAATGTGTTAAAACAAAAAATAGCTATTTGTAATTAATACTTATCATTCTTCGGAGGTGGTTTTATTCATCACTTCATAAAAGTATGTTCCAAAGAAGGCTTTTGGCTTCCACCGGGAAAATTACTGCTCAGAGCATCCTACCATGGTGACATCTTGCCGCCGTTCCTCAGTACTTTTCATTGCATCGCACTTAATGGAGTTGTTATTTTCATTACCTTTGTGTGTGATCCTGGGTTGTAAAGTATTATAGCTTTATAACTGTAAATTCTCCTTGGCTTCCACTTGTAAAGAAACTGCGTATTTGCTTGACTTCTCAGAGTTTTAAAAAAAAAAAAGTTAGCCTTTCCAAATTACATGATTCAGGATTTTTTGTGTAAATTCAATATTTGTGTAAATTGAAGGAAAAGACAGGAATCTTTATATTAGTAATGGTCAGTATATAAATTGCAGTCTGGAAGAATTTGAAGCTGAAGTGTTTTTACACCTGTTTTACATTCTACATTAAGAGAATGGACAACATATGGAACAGCACATCACTGGTTGACATTATGGCTAAGAACAAGTGTAAAACGCTCAAAATGTTGGGAGTTAAAGGCTCCCAAAGCTTTCATTCGTAGAGCTGTAAGAAAACTCCAAGTGGTATAAACTCGGGACACTGTTGTGTTTAAAGAGGTCAGAACAACTCAAAGAAGAATTAACTTTATTGGTTTTGACTTAGGTTTGCAGCACTTGATTACATAGGACCAGGAAGCCAGACACTGATTGGCCTGACTGTCCAGCTGCCTTCTAAACCATGGACTGGAGCTTAGGCTTTTGAGAAAGGAGAAGAAATTAAGCTACTGTTAGTTGATGGGCATCTTGAAGCTGTCTTGGAACTCAGGTTGAGTCACTTCATTAGTATTACTAAGGTACGCCTAGTGCTTGGTACATTCCAAGAGATTTTGAAACTATCAGGAACCATTGTATCTCCGTGTCATATAACATTGCCAGTTTTAAAGTAATTTGTATTTTAGCCCTTAGTAATAAAAAAGAGAATAAATAGCTTGTATACTGCCATTCTATTTTCTATATTTAAATGTTTTTATGGAGATATATATATATATATATATATATATATATATATGCAAAGGAGTTTTGTAGGTGACCTAGTTGCTAGCAGGGCAAGATGTAATTCCGAGATGCCTACTGTGTAGCCTGAAGGAGTTCAGGTCTCTACAGCTGAAGGACCTCTACTCAAGTGTAGCTGTAGTATGACTTATACTGCAGAAGCCAGTTTCCAAGGGAGTCAGTCTGAGGCATGCTGGACGTTGTAGTTCCTAGGAATCCTAGCTGGGTAGCACTGTTTGTCGCCTCCCTCGCTTGGAAGTCCTCTGGCGTCATGAAGGCTCCTCTGGGGGGAGGGGGTTTTCCATTGAGACCCCCTGGTCACGTGTTCACAAATACATGGTATCTTCAGCAACAAGCACTGACCCTCCCTCCTCTGGGAGACAACTACAAGCTCTAGCAGTAGCCATAATGTTTTGGGGAGTCTCTTAGACAACCCTGACCAATAACCCAAAATGGAACTAATATCTTAGACCTAGTGTTGGGATTTTTATTAAATGGTCTCTGGATCTTGGGGAAAGTATCAGCCCAGGTGAATAAAGTTCACTTAAACTATATATGTATACACAGACTTACATACAATATGTGTAATTTTAGGTAGATAGATAATATGACTCTTTAGACCCTCAGACTGCTATTTTACCTTCTCCCTGCCTCTAATTAGAGTCCCCACCACCATCACGGTTTTTTTCCAATTCCAGCTTCAGACCGCTTGTACCCTGCTATTCCTCTCTCTATTGCTCCTCCCTTCCCTACTCACCCCTGCCGTGGTCCCTTTGTACTTGGCTGTTTTCACCTGTTTCTGCAGACTGTGTACTCACATCTGAAGATTTAGAGACAGGGAATCTAGATAAGAAAAAAAAAAAAAATAGGACATTTATCTTTCTGGGTCTGGGTTACCTCGTTCAATGTAATTGTTGCCAGTTCTATCCATTTGCCTTCAAAATTCATGGTTTCATTTTTCTTGACAGTTAAATAGTACTTCGTAATGTATCAGTGCCACATTTTCAATATCCATTCATATATCTGAGGACATTTAGGTCGTTTCCTTTTTCTAGCTCTTGTTAGTTGAGGGGCAGTGAACATGGAAGAGCAGATATATGTGGGGCAGGATGACGAGTTCTTTGGGCATCTGCTGTGGAATGACAAAGCTGGGCAGCTGAGTCATATGGAAGAGTTATTTTTAGGCTTTTGAGGATTCTCCAGGCTGATTTCAAGAGGGGCTGAACCCACTCTCAGTCCCTCGACCTGTGAACAGGGAATCTCTCTTCCCCACATCCTCTCATTTGTATTGGTTGATCTTCACTGGTCTGCACCAGGGTAAGATGACATCTCAAAATCTTTTTTATTTCCATTCTCCTAATTGCTAGGGACCATGACTGTTTTTTAAATACTTTGTAACTATTTTTATTTCTTCCTTTGAGAACTCTCTGTTCAGATTCCTAGCCCATTTCCGAATGTGTCTTTTTGCGAGGAAGGGTCTCTTTTGTTTGTATATCCTAAATGCACATAAAGATTTGAAACATATATCAGTCACAGATCAGTTGAATGTTTCTTTAGCTGGGCAGAAGCGTTTAGGTCTTATAAGGTCCCGTCTGTCAATTGCAGGATTCAATTGCTAGGCCAATGAGGGTCCTATTCAGAATGTCCTTTCCTACACCTGTATCTGTGATTTCTTCTAGCAGTTTCCGTGTTTCACAATTCACACTTAGGTCTTTGGTTTGTTTGGATTTATTTGTGTTAATTGTGCAAGGTGATGCAGGTCTAATTTCATTCTTCTGCAAGCGAGCATCTAGTTTGCACACCAGTGTTTGTTGAAGATGATGTCTTTTCTCCAGTGTGTGTTTCTGACAGCTGACAGAGGAACTCCCACTCAAGAGCATAGGGCTATTTAAAGGGCCAGGAAGATGAGATAAATCCTACAATAATAGAAGTGAGTTTCCTTGGGGGGGGGTTGGTTTTTGAGATAGGATTTTTATGTATAGCCCTGGCTGTCCTGGAACTCACTCTGTAGACCAGGCTGGCCTCGAACTCAAAAATCCACCCGCCTCTGCCTCCCAAGTGCTGGGTTTAAAGGCACGAGCCACTACTGCCCAGCAGAAGTGAGTTTCCTAACAGACACCTGTAATCTCAGTACATGGGAGGCCAAAGCAAGAAGATTATGTGTACCAGGCCAGCCTGGTCAGTGTGACACAGGAAAATTTAACAGAGAAATACTACATTCTGTAGACATTTTTGCCTGGTGTTTATTACTTTACCTTCTCTTCTTGATTGTATACATTTAATATATTTATTATTTTGTTGGCAGAATTTATCATAAAGAATTGTTTGTAGTAAAATTTCATCATGTATATTGAGGCTTTTAAAAATGAATTATAAAAAATTTATTGTGTGTAATTCTTAAGCAAATAATTAAAGGAAATTTTGATGCTATGTAATTTTGCTTTAATATGAACTAGCTATGATGTACTAGATGCAGAAGAAAGATCTTTTTTTTTTTTTTTTTTTTTTAGAAGCTTTTTAGTTTATTTGTCCTCTCAGAAATCTGTACATCACAGCGGAACATCAAGTCACTGCAGATCTACTCCTTTGGCTGTATCCAATCTCACTCACTTTTTGTCAGCACCGGCGTTGGCCTTGGCAGTCCCCCTGACCTTCTTCATTCTGTTCTTGCGTTCCTTCCGCAGTTTTCGGGGAGGTCTTTTTCTTCTCATAAAGGCCGTGTCTTGCAAGTCTGTGCTTAGGCTCATTCTTCTTTGCATAATCTAAAGAATCATAGATCACGCCAAAGCCGGTTGTCTTGCCACCACCGAAGTGGGTTCTGAATCCAAATACAAGGATGACATCTGGTGTGGTTTTGTACATTTTGGCCAACTTTTCCCGAATTTCTGTCTTCGGTACTGTTGCCTTCCCGGGATGAAGGACATCAATGACCATCTGTTTCCTCTGAAGCAGACGGTTTGTCATGAACTTCCTCGTCCGGATGGTTACTGTGTCATTCATGGTGGCTACGGAGCGGGAGCTATAGAGGAGGAAAAGCCAGAAGAAAGATCTTAACATGATAAAACCCAATTCGTGCTGCCCTAGAAACCAATGATGTATAGATAGATATGCTTGGGATGATAGCACAAGGAAAAGTATGAGAAAGATCTGTTTTAGTATGTGAATTCAGCTCTTTTAAAGCACACCATTTTCACTTTCAGGAGGAAAGCAGAAAGTAGAATAATGTAATATTAACATCATTTCAGTGTTATTCCATTAACAGTTGTCCAGTTTATTCACATTTATTATTGAAAAACCATCACAGTATTTATGTGAAAGCTAAGATATGACTAATAATGGCCAGGCAGTTATGTACACACAGGAGGCAAAGGCAGGTGGATGTCTGAGTCTGAGGCCAGCCTGCTCTATAGAGCCAGTTCCAGGAGAGCCAGGACTACACAAAGAAACTTTGTCTGGGCTGAGGTTGGGTAATAATGGTAAATATATTGTAAAGATCAAATGAGAAAATTTTCTTTTTTTTTTTAATTTTATTTTTTAACTTTTATTGCATTATGAGAAAAGTTACATGATTTCAATTTATCTGAATTTATTAACATTTAAAAACATATTTTAAGTAAATAGAATTGCATCACATTCTTGTTTCTCTTTTGTATCCTAACTCCTCCCAGAGACCCTCCTTCAATACCTACAATACCTTTTTTGTCATAGTCTTTAAAATTTATAAAATATTATAACAATAAAAACGAGTATTATAAAAGTTGTTTGATATAAAACAATAATCAATTTAATAGTCTTATGTAGATGCTTGTCTACAGCAATACTGAAAATACATTTTTCTCAATATAAATTTTAAATAACTCCAAACATATATTTAGTAGAGCTTAAAATCTTGGTTCTTACTGTGGTACAAGCCCAAAATAAGAACAATTTTTAGATATTGGAGCTCATTGTAATAAGGCTGTACTTCATTGACCCTCACATCACCAAAGGATTTTACCTCCATTGTAGCTAAGCTGAGAGTTGACAGTTCTGTGCTAAGGAATGAATTGTACGCACAATTTTTGGATACAGACTTCCTTCTATGGTCAAAGCTATTTGACTTTATTCTTAGCCCACAGAGAACAGGTTATATTCATTTAAGAAATGGTGTAGGTATGGTCTATCCATAAAATCATTCACCAACTGTTTCAATGAATGATGGTTCTACTTGGAGGGTGGCACAGACATTAGGTGAGGTTAAGAATCTGGTTCATTGGCTGTGATGATTTTGAAAAGCATTCATCTCAGAGACAGAGTAACTTATAAAGTCCTGTCCTTCAAGACAAGAGTTACAAGACACAAGAGTTACAAACTTCAAGCAAAGCATTCAGTCTCACTTTTTGTTGTTCTCTTACAAGCCTCTTCCCAATTTAATTGTCTACGTTTCTTTTGGGTATATAAATACTTTTGAAATATGTAAGCTGTTCTGAAAACCATAGTATAGTGTAAAAACATGAAATAAGCAATACTACTAATAGAGAGGCTGAGATAGGAGAAGCAAGATTTCAAGACCCTTATGTGTACGCAGCAAGACACTGTCACGAACACGCATAAAATGTATATGGATTGTACAATATTGGACCTATTTCTCCAATTACCAAATTAGAGAGACCACTGGATGACAATCAACAAATTTCTAATTCCTCATATTTTTGGATTTCAATCGATTAAGATATGTTGGTAATATTAATTTTCATATTAAGAAAAAGTAATTGTTACTTCCTGTTGTCTTTGTTGTAAGAAGTGGAATTAGGTTTGTGTGGGTTCATTAAAAGATTATTTTCTTGTTTATTCTAGGGTGTATTTTCTCTCCTTATGTTGATGTTTTCCATCTATTATCCTTTGTAGGGCTGGATTTGTGGAAAGATATTGTGTAAATTTTGTTTTGTCATGGAATATCTTGTTTTCTCCATCTATGGTAATTGAGAGTTTTGCTGGGTATAGTAGCCTGGGCTGGCATTTGTGTTCTTGTAGGGTTTGTATGACATCTGCCCAGGATCTTTTAGCTTTCATAGTCTCTGGTGAGAAGTCTGGTGTAACTCTGATAGGCCTGCCTTTATATGTTACTTGACCTTTTTCCCTTACTGCTTTTAAAATTCTTTCTTTGTTTAGTACATTTGATGTTTTTATTATTATGTGACGGGAGGAATTTCTTTTCTGGTCCAGTCTATTTGGAGTTCTATAGGCTTCTTGTATGTTCATGGGCATCTCTTTCTTTAGGTTAGGGAAGTTTTCTTCTATAACTTTGTTGAAGATATTTACTGGCCCATTACCTTGGGAGTCTTCACTCTCTTCCATACCTATTATCCTTAGGTTTGGTCTTCTCATTGCATCCTGGATTTCCTGGATGTTTTAGGTTAGGAGCTTTTTGCTTTTTGCATTTTCTTTGAGTGTTGTGTCAATGTTTTCTTTGGTGTCTTCAGCCCCTGAGATTCTCTCTTCTATCTCTTGTATTCTGTTGGTGATGTTTGCATCTATGACTCCTGATTTCTTTCCTAGGTTTTCTATCTCCAGGGCTGTCTCTCTTTCTGATTTCTTTATTGTTTCTATTTCTATTTTTAGATTCTGGATGGTTTTGCTCATTTCCTTCACCTGTTTGATTGTGTTTTTATGTAGTTCTTTAAGGGATTTTTGTGTTTCCTCTTGAAGGGCTTCTAGCTGTTTACCTGTGTTCTCCTGTATTTCTTTGAGGGTGCTATTTATGTCTTTCTTAAAGTCCTGTATCATCATCGTGAGAAGTGATTTTATATCTGAATCTTGCTTTTCAGTCTCATGATGTGTCCAGGACTTGCTATAGTAAGAGTATTGGGTTCTGATGATGCCAAGTGACCTTGGTTTGTGTTGCTTATATTCGTACGCTTGCCTCCCTCCATCTTGTTATCTCTAGTGCTACCTGCCCTTGCTAAATCTGACTGGAGCCTGTCCTTCCTGTGATCCTGGTTGTGTCAGAACTCCTCAGAGTCAAGCTGTCTCTGGGATCCTGTGATTCTGGGATCCTATGATCCTGGACTTATTAGAGCACCTGAGAGTCGAGCTTCCTCTAGGTGTTTTGAGACTGGCTGTGGAGCTTGTGCCCAAGGTCTGCTCAGGGCACCGTCTGGCCTAGACAGACTAGAAGGAACCTGATCCACTGGGCTGGTGGAGTTCCTGTGTGCCTGGTCCCGGTGGTCCCAGTTATTCCTGGTGTTGGGACAGATGTTGTGTCCTCCTCACCTCTGATCCTGGGTGTGTCGGAGCACCTGGGAGTGGAGCTTCCTCTGGGTGTTGTGGGACTGGCTGCTGAGCTTGCGCCCAAGGTCTGCCTAGGGCACCTGCTGGCCCAGACAGACCAGAAGGAACCTGAGCCACTTGAGAAGAATTTCTATATGGAGTTGTGAATTAATAATTAAGGTGGAAGTCATTGAAGATGTTCTCAAGGCTTTTCATTTTTGTATGTGTGAACTAAATAGGGGATAAGTAGTAGAGGCTTTAAGCGTCAAAAACTTCACCCTAACTTCTATAACCATAAACTTTTCCCTAATCCATAATATGATCACTTCTTCCTGAGACTACATGAAGCCTATCCTACCCTTACCCTAACATAGGTAGCTTTTAAGTTTTTTTTTTAAAGATTTATTTTATTTGTTTTATTTGTGTGAGTACACTGTAGCTGTATAGATGGCCATGAGCCATCATCTGTGTGGCTGCTGTTGAACTCAGGACATCTGCTGGCCCGCTCACTCTGGCCCACTAGCTCCAGCCCTGAGCTTTTACGTTTTATTTGTAAGGTTGACTCTGATATTTCAAACATAAATTTGACCCCTTGGTCACATGCAAAATATCAGTTCTCTCATGCACTTAACTCTGCACATTTCTTTGCTGTGTGATACTACAGTTCCCCTAACTACCTGGCTTACCTGCCTACCCTGCCTACCATTTGGAACTCTTCATTCCCTGCCAAATGGGAATTTCCTCGTTTCTCATCTCTGAGATCTCTTTTTTAGCATCTATTTTATCCTTGGACACACGGCGATGTCTCACTTTTGCCATCCATGGGCCAACATTAAACTCAATACTGAAACGTTTTCTGTCCTGTTTCCAGAGTCTCACTTGCTCAGTTATCCCCGTTCTCTGTTTCCGTCCATTCTCCCAGGTTGACCCTTTGAACACCAACCTCAATATCATACCCTGAAGACAACAGGAAAGTTTTCTTCTAGGTCTCTCCTTTGTCTATACCTTCCTTCTTAGCTTACAGTTGCACTTCTGTAAAGGGAGCAGAAGGGAGCTCTGTGCATCAGTTCCACACCGCACACAATCTCCTGTTCTCACGGCTGTGTTCTGGCTTGCCAGTTCCACCTATTTCCTGAGCCATTGCAATAGTCATTTTCCATCATTTTATTCACACTGTGATCTCCAAGCATTTGACATTACCAACCATTATTTTTCTGAAACCCTCGTCCCTGTGGTCCCTTTTGAGGGCAAATGTTGGAATGATGACCAGAAATGCACAGGTCTTTGGGGAGCTAACCTTTCCTGGTGTATATAGTTGCTTATTTTCTGTCCTTGTCAGGGCCTCAGATCTCATATAGACCCACTTGATTAATTGGGCATAATATACTGTACTTTTAAAATTAGTTGTTATTTGTAATCATTATACCACTTGCTAGTTCTTTTGAAAAATTGGGATTCTGTAACTTATAAAAAAATATGAATATATAATAAAAGTTTTAAATTATAAGCAAGGTCTTTGTCTAAATCACTGTTGGATAGTCATATGTGATTGTGTATATATTCTTTCTAATTTCTGCCTTAAGGACATTTATATCATTTTACTGAGAAAAACTTACTGCATTCAAAGATGTTTTTAAGTTAAACAGATTCATAGCATTTCAATAAGCAAGAGTTTTTGGTTTTGTTTTGTTTTTCGTTTTTTTTTTTCCCCGGTATTGCCTTCAGTTAATTGTAGTAACATTTTGCCTTTTTGATAGGTTCCCCAAGAAACCAAGACCATGGAAGACTCTGCAAACCAGTTGCAGCCGCTGAGTGAGAATCAAGGAGCCAACTCTGAGGGCGGATATGTATGGCAGGTCACCGACATGCACCGGCTGCATCGCTTCTTGTGTTTTGGTTCCGAAGGTGGCACCTACTATATCAAAGAACAGAAACTAGGCCTTGAGAATGCTGAAGCCTTGATTAGACTGATTGAAGACGGCAGAGGCTGTGAAGTGATCCAGGAAATCAAGTCCTTTAGTCAAGAAGGCAGGACTGCCAAACAAGAGCCGCTGCTCTTCGCCCTGGCCATCTGTTCCCAGTGTGCGGACATAAACACAAAGCAAGCAGCTTTTAAAGCCGTCCCCGAAGTGTGTCGCATTCCGACCCACCTCTTCACTTTCATCCAGTTTAAGAAAGACCTGAAGGAGAGCATGAAGTGCGGCATGTGGGGTCGTGCTCTCCGGAAGGCCGTGGCAGACTGGTATAACGAAAAAGGCGGCATGGCCGTGGCGCTGGCGGTTACAAAGTATAAACAGCGAAACGGCTGGTCGCACAAAGATCTCCTACGACTGTCCCACCTTAAACCTTCCAGTGAAGGTAAGCCTAGGACGACACGGATGTTCGAGAAATCGCAAGTGTGCACTTGGTTTTCTAGAATTAGCTTTTACTCACGAAACGCAACACTGTTTAATTAATCGAGATGTATCTAAAGCCAGCCTGAAACTAAACACGAGCCTCGGGTAATCCAGACATTGATAATCAAACTTTGAACATGCTGATTTTATACTTTGAGTTATCGATGCTTATGTTTTAATCTCCCTTCTAAGAAAGTAATTACTGTATCTATGCGTCCATTTCTTCAGGCACTTTGACACACTGATATCCCAAATGTCTAGTTCAGCACAACCTTCAAGATTCATCGCAGGCAGACTCTAGCAAGAGAGGAAATAAGTAGCAGTCTAGAGCACCTGCTGTCAAGAAGGTGTATGCTTGCTAAAACCTGAACCTTGTCTATCCTGTACTCAGACCATCGTCACTTGGTGAGCCCTCTAGACGACGTGGCCACGTCTTAGGATATAAACTAGCCACTTATCAGTGGGTCATGATTCTTAATCATTAATGGCTGGGTCACCTGTAGCACGTATTTGGTTTCCTGCTGGCTTTAAATATATCTGATTACTGAATCAACATTATATTTTGTAAATGAAAGTGGCTGTCAGTGGCTGCTGACATGGTGCTGGTATGGGTGTTGGGATCCAGACTCAGGTCCTCTGTAAGACTATCAAGTGTTCTTAACCACTGAGCCATCTCTTCAGCCACTCCCTCATTTTTTTCTAGGTTGAAAAACATTTCCATCCTAAAATCAGAAAAAATATGTGTTTTTTCTTTCCTTAAACATACCAATTTTTACTTTTAAATTGGATCCAGTATACACTGGATGTTCTTTTACTCTGTGCTTTGGCACTGATAGCATAGAGCTGTACTCAGGTATAGAAAGACCCCAATTACGACTGACAGTGAACAGACTAGTCTCTAAACAAGTGATACTGTGTGGGCTTTCTTGTCATGGTCTGTAAGGTGAGGATGAGAAGATGGTCCCTAAACTTACATCTGCAGGAAATTTCCAATCCAAGCTACTGAGGGTGAAGCTCGTAATAAAGTTCTGTTGATAATAGCAACATCATAGATGATCCCAAAGCACCTCCTGTAAAAAGAAATTTAAACCAACTCTAAACAACTGAGTAAATAATGAGTTATATGTTAACTAAAATATGCATTTAGACAGACATTAAGTCAAAATATAATTCTCTTAATTGGGTATTTATTATGTACCCGTGAGATTAAGGAACTTTCATTTTTACTAGAAAAACAATATAGAAGACTTTTTATGTGAAACATGTAATTATTAAGACACATTTGTCTTAAATCTGTAAGATAGCAAGAGATACAATACTGTAGAAATTAGAGTTAAAAAATAGCACAGAGACTGGTTCAGCTTTACTTAAAGATATGTTTTATTTAGCCTATAAAGATATTTTAAGGAAAGAATGAAGTTTTTGTCAGGATATTAAAAAAAAAATCAGACTTCATATAAAAAAAAAAAATCTGACCTGCCTTTAGATCAGCTGACCATGGTGCTAGGGTTGAACCTCAGACCTTGTATCTGAACTCTATAAAGCACTGAGCTATATCCCCCAACTAATTGTAATTTTTTTGTCATTCATTCATTCATTCATTCATTTTAAGCTTTCAAGATTAGACCTAAGGTACACATGTGAGGTGAATTCTCTATGGCTGAGCAGTATCTCCCACTCTCTCAACTTCTTATTCTAAAGCAAGATCTTACTAAATTAACCAGGCTGGCTTTGAACTCAAGATCCTCCTACCCAAACCTCTAAGCAGTTGGAATTAGAGGCCTGTGCCCATAGACCCAGTTTAGGATTTATCTTGAAAGTTATTTTTTCTTTCTTTCTTTCTTTTTTATTAGATATTTTCTTTATTTACATGTCATATGATCTCTCCTTTCCCAGTTTCCCCTCTGAAAAAAAAAAGAAAAAGAAAATTTAAAAAAAAAAAAAAAAACACCCTGTTGCCTCCCCCCTCCCCCTGCTCACCAACCCACCCTCTCCCACTTCCTGGCCCTGGCATTCCCCTACACTGGGGCACAGAACCTTCACAGAGCCAAGGGCCTCTCCTCCCATTGATGATCGACTAAGCCATCTATTATTTTTTTCTTTCTTTCCTTCTTTCCTTCTTTCTTTTATTCCTTCCTTCTTTCCTTCTTTCTTTCTGTTTTGTTTTTTTGGGTTGTTTCATTTTTTTCCCAGCACTAAACCATGCTCTCTGACCATCACAATCCTGGTGATTTTTAGATCACCATGGCCTGTTTCTGTATTTTACCTGCTGCTCTCATAATGAACCTATTTTGTTAATCTCTACATGATTCACAGATTTGGAGATTAAGAGATAGAAAGATTATAGTTTTTCAGAAAATGCATTAAAGAATGGAAAGAGCTCCTTCATCTTACAGTTGTTTAGACTGAGTGAGCCCGAATTTGAATTCTGTGCTTCTCCCTGTCTTCCTTCAGTCTGCAGCTTGTTGTTTGTGGCCTATCTATTGTCTGTCTGTCTGCCTGTCGTCTGTGTCAGATCCATTCCTTTTGTCTATCCTGATGAAGGGCTTTGCTCTGTATTGCTTGAACAGCAAAGAGCATGCTTCAGGAAAGGCATAACGGACACGCTTCTCTCTGTAAACATCTTTAACAAAATTTCCAAAGAAAGGAGTTGCTCTGCTGATCCATACTGGCCAAAATAGCTCTCAAAACCAAGCTCAGATGTTTTCAGCCTATAGTCACATGTTGCTTCCAACATCTTTGGCATATTGGTTGTTTTAAGTTGCTTTTAACCTATGTGCACACATAAACACATGAGTCTGGGTCAGGAGCATGGAAGAATGCAGACTTTAAGATTAAGATTTACCTTAAACTGCAAGCGCTGATTTCATGGGAAATCCAAGGCATAGAAGGTTGCTTACACTGTTTTCTTAAGGCAGGTTGAATTTGAAGCTAAGTACACAGTAGGATGGCAGGTCAAATACACAGTTTTAAATGACTCAAGGCATAATAACCATTTCAAGATTTGACCAAAGCTTAATCTCTTCAAAGGCAAGAAGTATTTTCAGCAGAAGATATACCATAAGCAAAGTATAGGCTTAAACAGATTTCCTCACTCCAAACCTTTTTTAAAAAAAGAAAATGGAAAAGCAATGCACAAGTTATTTTCCTTTTTTAAAATATTAGGCTTCTCATAGTTTCTGTTGCTAAACAATTTAATAGCCTGTCTCCACATAATCGCTAGAGTCAGAAATCCATAATTATGCAAAAGCACAGGATAAATCAGTGTGCTCATCATTGGAATAGATGGCTCTTCTGAGTGAGGTTATACATGTGAAACAGGATTGTCTACAGAGTTTCTAGTCGCAGTGTCCCTGAAGTGCCCTGTAATACAGTTAGTTTAAGCTACAGATGGGTTTCCCACCACCATATATTTAGACTGAAATGGCATGTTAAAAAAACAAAAACAAAAAAAATTTCACTTCATTTGCCAAAGTGTGTTTGCCGTGTGACAGAACATAGCATCCACGGTAAGGGAGTCAGCTCCTGTCTGTTGACTTAAGCTGATCACACTGCAGTCGCAGGAACCCTGTTCCAGTTTCACTAATCCTACTTGTCATTTCAATTCTTTATCTTATTAAAGGACTTGCTATTGTGACCAAATATATCACCAAGGGCTGGAAAGAAGTTCATGAACAGTATAAAGAGAAAGCACTTTCTGTGGAGACTGAAAAACTGCTAAAGTACCTGGAGGCCGTGGAGAAAGTGAAGCGTACAAAGGATGACCTGGAAGTCATCCATCTAATTGAAGAGCATCAGTTGGTTCGGGAACATCTGCTGACAAACCACTTGAAGTCTAAAGAGGTGAGTATATCTCTTTTAAAAAGGGAAACTTGGGAGTTAAAAACCCTGGATTCAGTCCAAACAGTACCAACACAAGAGAAGGGCCAGGGAGATAGCCTCTTATTTACAGCTCTTGATGGACAAGCAAGAGGACCAACCAGTGTTCAGATGTGGCACGGGAAGACAGATGAATTCCCCGGAGCAGGTGACTAGCAAGACTAGCCAAGTCACGGATCTAGGAGCTTTGGGTTTGACTGAGAGACTCTCCTTCAAAAGAAAAATGAAGGTGCTGGAGAAATGGCTCCACGGTTAAGAGCACTGACTGTTCTTCAGGAGGACCTGAGTTCAAATCCCAGCAACGACATGGTGGCTCACAACCATCTATCATGAGATCTGATGCCCTCTTCTGGTGTGTCTGAAAATAGCTATAGTGTACCTCTATGTAATAAATAAATAAACTTTGAAAAAAAAAAGAAAGAAAGAAAAGTGAAGAGCTAGTAAGGGAGATTCCCAGCTTCAACATCAAGCCATAACACACACACGCACATGCACACACACACACACAAGCAATCTTGAAATTTTAGAAAGCTCTGTATTTTCTCCACAGAAATCTCATTTGGTAACCTCTGATAAACTGATTTTCATTCTGGGAGTCCTTTAAATCCCAAGTAACTGCTTTGCAGGGTCCATTGCTAACGTGGCTGCTTTCACTGCGTTCACTGTCACACACTGAGTCGTTTCACTGCTCTCACTGTCACACACTGAGTCGTTTCACTGTCACACACTGAGTCGTTTCACTGTCACACACTGAGTCGTTTCACTGCTCTCACTGTCACACACTGAGTCGTTTCACTGTCACACACTGAGTCGTTTCACTGTCACACACTGAGTCGTTTCACTGTCACACACTGAGTCGTCTCACTGCTCTCACTGTCACACACTGAGTCGTTTCACTGCTCTCACTGTCACACACTGAGTCGTTTCACTGTCACACACTGAGTCGTTTCACTGTCACACACTGAGTCGTTTCACTGTCACACACTGAGTCATTTCACTGCTCTCACTGTCACACCCTGAGACGCTCCCCGTAGCTCTTTACATTTCTCACGAGCTATCGCCCTTCTGCTGCCTCCCCTGTAGGTATGGAAGGCTTTGTTGCAAGAGATGCCCGTTACCGCACTCCTGCGGAACCTGGGAAAGATGACTGCCAACTCAGTGCTCGAACCAGGAAATTCTGAAGTATCTTTAGTATGTGAAAAACTGAGCAACGAAAAACTGCTCAAAAAGGTATGC
>JADRCD010218555.1:24434-55815 GCA_019843815.1 Montemys delectorum | reverse complement strand
GACACATCCCATTCAGAAGAGTCACCCTTGATTGAGGTCTACCTGTGACAACTTAGATGCTATTCTGCAATTTAAGTTCAGGTTTTTAAAAAGATAAATTGATCCATGTGTTTATAAACTCTCTCATTAGTTACTTTGAGTTACTGTAATAAAATAAATGACAACAGCTAGGAGATGGATAATTTATTTTGTGTCATAATTTCAGAGGGAATTCTCACCATCGCGGTGCTTAAGGAATGACAAAGTGCCAAGTGGCAGATATGTAGTGGTGGGCATTCCCATGGTGATGAAGCAGGAGACAGTGTCATGAACTAGAGAAGAGCTTGCATTCTTTAATTGTACTGGCTAGTTTTGTGTGTCAACTTGACACAGGCTGGAGTTATCACAGAGAAGTGAGCTTCAGTTGGGGAAATGCCTCCATGAGATCCAGCTGTGGGGCATTTTCTCAATTAGTGATCAAAGGGGTAGTGCCATCCCTGGGCTGGAAGTCTTGGGTTCTATAAGAGAGCAGGCTGAGCAAGCCAGGAGAAGCAAGCCAGTAAGAAACATCCCTCCATGGCCTCTGCATCAGCTCCTGCTTCCTGACCCGCTTGAGTTCCAGTCCTGACTTCCTCTGGTGATTAACAGCCATGTGGAAGTAAGCTGAATAAACCCTTTCCTCCCCAACTTGCTTCTTGGTCATGATGTTTGTGCAGGAATAGAAACCCTGACTAAGACATTAATCTTTACTCATGCTGACTTACCTCTCCTAGCAAGACCTCCAAGTCCTAAAGAATTTATAGTCACCAGCAAAATACTGCCAACAGCTGGGCAACACATATTTGCAACACAGTGAAAGCCAAAACACATTGCTAGATGCCAATCTACGTCATTTTGAGAGTATTTCATTAACTATAAACAGCCACAGACAACTGATCTATGAATTCTCTCCACATACATAAGAAAAACTAATGAATGAAGAAGCCACTGCACAGTAAACAAACATCTTTACATTTTAAAAAAAATGTATCCATACCATTAAGTTTAACCAGTGAGAGAACTATTTTAATCTCTGGTAATATCAGAAAGGGATATTTTTCATAGTCTTACTTTGTAATAATCAACTGTATGGCCACCAAACCCTCGTTTGGGGTCTATATCAATCTTATCAAACATTCAGATGTAAAAGGCCTATTTCATAATGTTCCTCCTTCATCTAGAATCTGCTACGAGCATCTATGTTTCTTAAAACGAATCTTGTTTTCAAGGCCAATTGAAGATGAAATTTTTCTCAAGACAAAATTTAATCTACATGTATTTTATTTTCTTCATTTTGAACAATGGAAGGCATCAGGATGATTCATAAATTTTCTAGAATGGATTAGTATATAAATTAATGTGTAGATAAGTGATTGCCCCACTCACTATTAGTGATCCCGTCTCTTAAACTTAAAATCCTTCTCATATTTAGAATGTTGCTTGCTTTAACTCTTTGACTCTGCTGGCTTTCATAAGATTAAGCTCCAGAGAAGATATCATCATAGATGTTCTGTCTATTTCTTTGCTTTTTTTGAGATGTAGGGTGTTGAGGGCTATGTGATCCCAAGTCATGGCCCAAGTTAAATGTCCTAGAATGAAATAAGTTGACTGGGTATATCACAAAAAGGTCTCATTGTATCAGGATCTCTGAAGTCAATGCTTTTCCTTAATGGATTTTGAGATTTTTCTTTTTTAGATATTTTCTTTATTTACATTTCAAATTATATCCCCTTTCCTGGTTTCCCCTCAAAAAAAAAAAAAAAAAAAAAAAAAAAAAAAAAAAAAAAAAAAAACTATTTCCCTCCCGCTCCCCCTGCTCACCAACCCACCCTCTCCTGCTTCCTGGCCCTAGCCTTTCCCTACACTGGGGCATAGAGCCTTCAGAGTATCAAGTGCCTCTCCTCCCACTGATGACCGACTAGGCCATCTTCTGCTATATATGCAGCTGGAGCCATGAGTCCCACCAAGTGTATTCTTTGGTTGGTGGTTTAGTCCCTGGGAGCTCTGAGGGTACTGGTTAGTTCACATTGTTGTTTGTCCTATGGGACTGCAAACCCCTTGAACTTCTTAGGCCCTTTCTCTAGCTCCTTCAATAGAGACCCTTTGCTCAGTCCAATGGATGGCTGTGAGCCTCCACTTCTGTATTAGTTGCACACTGGCAGAGCCTCTCAGGAGACAGCTATATCAGGCTCCTGTAAGCCAGCACTTCCTGGCATCCACAATAGTGTCTGGGTTTGGTGATTGTATATGGGAAGGATTCCCAGGTGGGGCAGATTTTGAGACCTTTACAAGCACAGACTCTCTCTACCAACTCTTGTAGTGGGGAGCTAAGTGACTTCACACACAAAAATTTTGGTAAAGAGAAATGAGTATTTGGAATGACTATCCTATTCCTATGCTACTTTAACAATGATATTTAAGTTGGATTTTTATTGTTTTTATCAATATTTCTATTGAATATGGCAATGAATAAAAGAAACTAAAATGTCACTAGAAATTTATTGAAAGTTTTCAATTGTGTCTATTTTTTTTAAATTAGGTGTTTTCTTTATTTACATGTAAATTTCTCCTTTCCCAGTTTCACCTCCAAAAAACAAACAAACAATGTCACATTATTGTTGTTTGTATCAAGTACCACCCTTATAAAATAAAAGCAAGCACAAAGACAGAAATCAGTAGGAAGTGTAATGGATGGTGTTATGAGTAAAGCTCAGCCGTGAAAGTAATAGATCTTTCCTGGGAGGAAACAAAATTACTATGTTAATGCTTTAGTAAATATCCTAGAATAAATTAGCAAAACATCTAATCTTATCTTATTTCTAACTATGATATATAAAGATGAAACAACACATAAGAAAAAAATTCTTTCTATACTTCACTGATGAAATCCCAAAATTTCTTAAATTTCTTAACAAAAAAAATGATCACCAAGTTTAAATTTTTAATTGCATCTCCTCATAGTCTGTCCTGACAGCCCATTCCCTGTAGGTGAGCTTCTCCATGCTTCTCCACTCCTGAGATGACTGTACACCAGATAGGAGAGTTATCTGAATACATTTAGTATTCTATAATAATCACCCCTTGCTTGACAACTTGACACAGTAAATACTTATTATTAATATTATGTATTCATATATGTTTTATAGGATATAATGTATAGTATATTTATATTAACACATTGAATATATTATAAATAATATATATTATTATATAGTATTATATTATGTATGATATTAATATAATCATATAATCTTAATGTATCATATAATATGTAATTTTATTATATAACAGCATATAAAATTATATGTGTGATATAATCTATTAATACATTTACATTAATACATTATATTAATTGACATTTATTATTTAATTTTCTGAAGTACAGGTACCTGAGTGCAGCAGGCTAATTCAGGGTCTCCCATAATGGCAGCAGAGCTGTCAGTTATCACTTGAGGATTCACTGGGGATGGAAAGCTGCTTGTACACTTACTCTGGTGGTTGGTGGGCGAAGTCAGCCCGTTGCTGACTGTTGGCAGGATGGTCATTACCTCACCATGGTCTCTTCCATAGAACTGACGATAACAACTTCCTTCCTGCAAAATGTGAGCTTCCCAAAAGTGAGACTAGAAGGAAGAAACCTGAGCTCATTTAAAGAGTTTTAAGGCAGCTTGACTGAAAGGAACACCAAATGGCAGCACTTCACAACAGGCGTTAGACACAGTTGCATGAATGGAAGTCTTTAAAGTAGGACACCTTCTGGAGACAGAAGCACGTAGCCGTCACCTAGAAGTCAAAGAAGGCATGAGAACCAAGGGAAATCCAAAGCAAATTCACACTACAGTGCGTGTCATTCACCAGGACGGAAGGTGCGTGAATCAGTGAGTTCTGAAGAGCAACTGCACTTAGCTAGCTTTTAGCTGTGTGGTTTATTTTGTTAGCAGATGTTGAGTGAAGTTTAATGGGATAAACAAAGCAGATACACTCTAGCTTGCAAAACATATGCTTAGTTACACTGTATGTAAATTAGTTAAATGTCCAAGGATTTGTTCAAGCTTGGAATCAACGGTCCTACTCTGTTGTAAACAGTAAAGAATATCAGAGCCAGTATCAGAGATCACTTTGATCTATTTAATGGTGACACTTAAGATGGAACCTGTAGCCAAGTAGTGGTGGTTCACACCTTTAATCGCAGCACTTGGGAGGCAGAGGAAGGTGGATTTCTGAGTTTGAGGCCAGCCTGGTCTACAGAATGAGTTCCAGGACAGCCAGGGCTATACAGAGAAACCCTGTCTCAAAAAACCAAAACCAAACAAACAAACAAACAAAGATGGAACTTGTAATCTGCTATATTAATCTATGAATTAGTAAACCATCATTTTGGCAATATAGAAATGAACATGCATAAATTTCAAAGCAATGGAAAATGGGGCAGTATAAGAAAGCACAAGGTGGTACAATCTAGAATATAGGGCTCCAGAGTTATGTATTAAGAATTCACATTGATTCAGGGTCATTTCTTCAGTGACTTCCTCATCTCTCTTTTTACCCTATTAAATGATGCCATGTCCAGTTAAAAAACATTCCTAACACCTTCTTTATGAAACTAAAGCCTTGACTGTGAACAAATTATATTTTCGACTCCTTCAAAATGTATATTTGCTGATCTTGGCCAATGCATGATAAAAAGTGACAGTCTAATGATTCTGTGGAGAGAAAGGGAACAACAGTGTTCAATTCAACTATGAGGATTTAAGCTGCTCTGGTGAAGGTAGAGTACACTTGACATTTAACAATGAAGGACACAGAGAATTCTATTGAATATAGTTTAAAACTTTAAAAGTATGTTTCTCTGTTATAAAATTCTTTTACTTTCTGGAGTTGTTTTTTACCTCTTACCTCTTTTAACTAGTAAAGACAATCTTATTTTTACCAAATTATTTAATTAGTTCTGAAGATAAATTTAAATGAGGATATATGTGTTACAGCACATTTACGTATATATGGGTATAAATTTTATTTAAAAATAGAGTAAAGACACTTCACATATGACATTTTTAATTTTCTTGTTCAGTTATTTTCTGGCTAAATGTATCCCTGTCTTCTCACATGGAAGGAGAGATTACTTTCAGCTACACTTGGGTACTTCCCCCTGTGAAATCTAGATGTATTAAATTGTTAATATCACCAAATATGTAGAGGATGAATTTATGTTAATGAAAGAGTTTCCGATTTCTTAGTATATCTTGAATAATGAGAAACAAATGCATTCCCAGGAAAGGAAACTATGTCTGACAGTCTACTATCTATTTTTCCTTAGAAATATATTGAAAAAAATGAGGTACCATATTCAATAAAACCAACACTTTGTGGAAACAAAATGTTATGTCTTATGTATCATTTTGTTTTGTTTTTCTTGTTTTTATTAGATGTTTTCTTTATTTGCATGTCATACAATATCTCCTTTCCCAGTTTTCCCTACAAAATAAAAGGAAAAAAATTTAAAAAACAAAAACAAAAACAAACCCCTGTTCCCTCCCCCCTCCCCCTGCTCACCAACCCACCCTCTCCTGCTTACTGGCCCTGGCATTCCTCTACACTGGGGCATAGAACCTTCACAGTGCCAAGGGCCTCTCCTCTTATTGATGACAAACTTGGCCATCCTCTGCTATACATATGCTGCTGGAACCATGAGTTCTACCATGTGTACTCTTTGGTCGATGGTTTAGTCCCTGGGAGCTCAAATTTTGAATCGAGTGATTTCTCCAAGAAGGTTCATCTTTGGAAAACTGAAACTAGAAATTAAGAAGTTGTCCCTCCCATACTACAGGAAGGGAATCTGATGCCTGATGGATATCCACCTCCTCTCTCTGTACACTTCTAAGAATCTGACATTTAAAGGAGTTTTAATTTCATCAGCCTACAAGCTAAGTTATAGAAAATTGAGTAAATCATTTTTACCTCTCTTAATCCTCTTTCTATGAGCAGACGGGCAGAACAATCTCTGTTTAGACAGAACTGAACTTTCTGTTATCATTCACAAGTGATCTTTGGTTCATAACTCCCAGGATGGGAGGGGAAAGAGACAAACAATTATTTAGAGTTGAATAAAGTGAACACTTTACAGCTTCTTGAGTGTCATACTTAATGGGTTATATGTGGTTTACATCTGATTCTGCCTCTAAAAATAAATTTACAATGTTTCAACACTTTTCAATTCATACCAAAGAGTTAAAAATGAAGTGTTATACATAATATGTAATTATATATGTGTGTGTGTATGTGTATATGTGTATGTGTATTTATGTATATATGCATATATATACATATATATGTACACACACATACATATATATATGCCATTTGTCGAGTTTCTAAGGAAAAATATAAAGTGAATAAACATTCAATTGTTTAGAGCTATGATATTTTTTAAAGGATTCAGGAATCTTTTTTATAGGAACCAACTTTTGAGCTAATATTTAAGGCTGAAAATTGTTCAAATAAAAAAAGCAAAGGATGATGGTGATAAATAAGAATATAAAAGGGATTACTTAAAAGCCATAAAAATGAAAGAAAAGTAAAATAAGATGTAGATAAAGTATACAATGTCCATATGTGCAAGTGCATGTGTGTGAGTCTGTGCATGCTATGTAAGACCCTATGTGAGTCACTGTGAAAATGGTGACTATTTGACTTATTGCCCAAGTGTTAATACTTCTCAAAGGGAAAAAAAATAAAGTCATTTGTTTTTCTGTGACACTGGGCATAAATCAAGACTATCGATGACAAATAATAATTTATGATATTTCTACTCACAAAGCATATTAAAGATTTTACCCTAAATTTTAAGAGCAACTGGAACTAATTGAAAGGTAATAAACAAAGCTGATATATAGTTATATCTGTTGACAAAAAAAATCTCTGAAAGGGGTTGTAAGAATCTATTATTAGTGCTAAAGAATATGCTTTTTAAAAGGTATGATGACAACTTAGAGAACAATTATCATAAAGGAAATTCAATCAATCATCACTTAGATATGGAAAATTAAAAAACTGATAGAATGAACTGCAACATAAATTTCTAACCTGTCTAAACTTCAAGAAAGGAGCCTGAAGCTGACCATTTGGAGAGTAGATTTATACTGTCTGGGACTTTTAGTTATGACCCACTTTAGTCACAGCCATAGTTGAGTAAAGTTGGATTTAATGACTCACTGAAATGAAAAAGAGCACATATCATGAAGAGGGTAGGCCTCTCAGGAAGAATAGTCAAGCACAGGTTTCTAAAGGCTTTGCATGTAGTGTCTGTGTGTGTATGTGTGTGTGTGTGTGTGTGTGTGTGTGTGTGTGTGTGTGTGTGTGTTGGAAAAGGATCATAAATTTTCATAATCATTTGCCTGCAGGGAGAACAGAGCAAAAATTAAGTTTGTAAAAAATGGTAACAATCTGTATTTATTAGGTTATAGAAGAGTTTGGGCATATCCATTCTTTGTTCGATTTTCTTTGTTTGGAATTAGATATACTCATGTCATGAACATCACAGTCCTGAGGAAGACTTGCCTAATGTTTTAGTTCAGGAAATTGTTTGTTTACAATAGAAGAACAGTACCCCTGAGAGTCAGAACCATTGGAGTTAATATGGTTGCAACATGAATCATGAACAGGTGTGCATTCACATGACTATAGCCTGTCTGAATATTGAGTCAGTTAATAGGAGCATCGGTAGTCTTGGTAGTACCAATTCAGCTCACACTACATGGAAATGGTCCTCCTGGTCTTCCAGTGAGTACCTGGCCAGTGCGTTCTAACATCACTACAGTCCTCTTTCAATTACTGAGCTACTTCACAAGTATCATGATCTTCCTGCTGTGAGCATTGAGCCAGCTCACACTGGCATCAGCAGGGTCTCCTTGGTCCTTGTTCACATTGTCAGAGTGTGTTGAATAAAACCAGGCAGAGGAAGTGTTTAAATTCTTAACCTTAGGCTTTAGTAACCAGATCATAGTGCTGGAGATCATGGCTTCCAAATATAATCCTTGCATTTGAGAGGTCCTCAGTTTAAAGTCATCATGATCTATGCTACAGGACAGTATGTTATAAAATATATTTTATCTACGTCTATCTATATATCTATATATTACATTTATATTTGTTATTATATAATGTAAAATATATTACATAAAAATATATTTACTGAGATACAAATAGTGGAGTCAATAGTTAAAATTAATATGAATGTCTGAGTAGCATCATAATAATTTGTATGCATCAGTATCACCTGTGACAATGTAAATAACTAGACATTCGTAGCCTATTCTTTTAGCTCTATTACAATTCAGTAAGAATACAGAGAGAAGGAAAGGGAAACATTTTTAACTAAAAGTGTTGCAGATAGCCCTGGAGCTAATTACATTTGATGTTAATTCCATTCTCCTGTGAGGGGCTGCAAACAAGGAATGATTCAGCACTCGGGTGATTTCCTGAAAACCTTCTTCCCACATTAATTTATAAAATAAAGGCTCGAGCCCATGACTGGGCAGAGAGAGAGGGGAAGGTGGAGCTGAAGGTTTTGGAAGGAGAGAGACAGAGACAGAGACAGAGACAGAGACAGAGAGATAGAGACAGAGACAGACAGAGAGAGAGAGCAAGAGAGAGAGAGAGAGAGAGAGACAGAGACAGAGACAGAGACAGAGAGACAGAGACAGACAGAGACAGAGACAGAGGCAGAAACAGAGGCAGAGAGACAGAAAGACAGAGACAGACAGAGACAGAGACAGAGGCAGAGGCAGAAACAGAGGCAGAAACAGAGGCAGAGAGATAGAAAGACAGAGACAAAGGAGGAGGTGGAAGGAAAGTGGAGCAGAACCACGTGGCCTGAAGAAACCGCAAGTTATAAGGGGTCTCATCGATGGGGAGGATGGTAGTGTAGTGGTAGATCTGCCCAATCTAGGTGCACAGCTTGTATTCATATTAGTTGAGTTATGTTTTCACTCCTGGGGCATATTCGGGTTGGAGATTTACCACAACGAGATATTAGTAGCCTATTCTTTTCTTTTAGCTCTATTACAATACAGTAAGAATACAGCAGGAAGGAAAGGGAAACATTTTTAACTAAAACAATTAACTTATTTTACATTTAAGAATACAAACACAACTTTTATTCACTTCTCCTCCCCAACACTATTCTTTTTGCTATGAAGCAGAAGACATATTCTTGTCATGCCATGAGAAAACAGGTACAACACTGTGATCCCGTGGTAAAACAGAGCAAATAATACATAACCCATCTCTGCTTTTTCTTACCTGTCTGCTCAGGACTTTGCCAGGAAGTGGGTACCAGCTTAGGATGAATGGAAGGTCTCATCATTGGAGGCCTGCACACAAAATATATATGGCACCCACATAGTTGGCCTCATTCCAGGAGCAAGCCCCATGTCATTGTGACAGTTTGAATGAGAAACGCCCCCAGCGGCTCATTATGTTTACATTCTTGTTCTTTAGTTGGTGGAACTATTTTGGGAAAATTAAGAGGTATGGTCTTTCAGTCCAGGAATGGCAAGACCAGCAAGAAGATCACCATTTCTGACTGTATGCAACACTAATTTCTTTTGACTTGCAGGCATTTTTACCTATCAAACCACTCCTTCTGTATCTCAGGAGAGTGCCTCTACCCCATCTACTCACAATACCCTGTAATAGCCACTCTCTCTGAAGTTCTTTGGGTTCCATATTTTCCTGATTCCCCTTCAATTGCAAAGTTAAGTTTATGATTATGAATAAAAACTAAATAAGAAGATGAAGTGTGGCCTTATTGAAGGAGGTCTGTCACTACAGTCAAGCTTAAAGTTTCAAGTGATGTCCAATATGTGTTTGAGCTGTAAGACTCAAATAACCTTCCCTTCTGTAGGTTGTCTTGGTCATGGTGTTTTATCAGACCAATAAAAATATAAGTAAGACAGGCCTAATCCCCTAAAATTATGGACCCATCATTGGCATCATAGGAGCTCTCTCATCAGGAGTATTGTATCATACAAGGACTAGAATGATCTCAGAGGATGGAAAATAGTGTAATTATGACCCCTGAAGGAAAAAGATCATATAATGGAGCTGAAGATATCTTTCCTTGTGGAAATACAGACATCGTTTGGTCAACTGGACAGTAGGCTTGCTCTTCCATCCATTTCTAGATGTAATTCTTTACTTTCTCTGATTTTCCTACCACTACAGTGTATCTTTCTCACAGAATAAGTAGTTATGTATCAAAGTGGCACAATAAACCTTTGACCTGTTATACTACAATTTGTATTTTTTTCATTTTGGTTTTTTTTAATGTTTTTAGGTTATTGTTTGTGGCTGTTGTTTACATTTTCATTTTTTTTATATATTTGGTTTGAGGGACACAGAGAGATGATGAAGTTGGATGAATAAGGAGGAAGGACACATCTGTGAGGCACTGAAGGTAGGGAAACATCATTAAAATATAATGAATACATTTTTTCATAAAAATAAAAAATGACATTCTAAAAATATAATTCAAGTTCACTTGGCTACTTATAGACATGAATTAAGGGTATGGTGTGTTTGTGTTCTGTGTGTGTGTGTGTGTGTGTGTGTGTGTGTGTGTGTGTGAGTGTGTGCGTGGTGTGTGTCTGTGTATACATGTGTATATGTATGTGTATGAGTGTGTTGATATGGATATAGGGATGGATACTCATGCATATATATGTGGGTGTCAGAGGTGACTGACTGTCTGGAATCTCCTATTTTTCTCACTTTAAGTTTTGGAGAAAGT
Organism: Montemys delectorum; assembly: GCA_019843815.1. NCBI lineage: Eukaryota > Metazoa > Chordata > Mammalia > Rodentia > Muridae > Montemys > Montemys delectorum. The sequence goes on along the minus strand of JADRCD010218555.1, from coordinate 45,008 downwards.
GATTCTTATTGAACTTGCATTTACTGTTTTAGAGGCTCTGACAATACCTGACTAATACAGATGTAGAGGCTCACAACCATTCATTGAACTGAGTACACGGTCCCCAATGAAGGAGTTAGAGAAAGGTTCTATGGAGCTGAAGGGTTTGCAGCCCCTTAGGACGAACAACAATTACTAACTAGTACCCTCAGAGCTCCCAGGGACCCAACCACCAATCAAGGACTATACAGGGTGGGATTGAATGTACTGGAAGCAGGTATATAGTAGAGGATTGCAAATTTGATCATCAATAGGAGTAAAGGACCTCGGCCTTGTGAAGGTTTTGTGCCTCAGTGTAGGGGAATGCCAGGGCCAATAAGTGGGAGAGGGTGGGGTGGCAGGCATGGGGAAGGGGGAGGCAAAAGGGGTTTGTTCTTGTTTTTGTTTGTTTGTTTGTTTGTTTTGGAGGGGAAGATGGGAAAGGGAAAATGTACATGTAAATAAAGAAAATACCTAATTAAAAAAAAAAAACTAGCTACTGTCAATCTCTGAAGATACAACTTGTTCTACTTCTTCCAGTGTTGAGCTTAGAGACACATGTCATCATTCTGAGCTGTTACATGGGTGAATACTTTTTCCACAGGGCCATTCTTTTGTGTCTAGAGTTATGTATGTACTTTAGTAAAGCTCCATAGTATGACATATGTGTGACATTAGTCATAAAAAAGACCAAGTTTAAAACAAAGATACAAGCTTGCAATTTGTGTGAATGTTACTTATCTTTACTGAAACATTGGAGAATAACACTTAACTATCTATAGGTGTTAAAATACCAAAGCCTATGAAATCTATGTATCTAATAAGCCACTGGCACACTAGCAAGCATTTTTAAATTAGTTAAAAAGTTATTGGAATGATTTAGTGCAAGATATGTCCCTAAAAGTAAATTTCAACCGATTAAAATAGAATCAGAAAGAAAATACAGCTGGAAACAATTTGATTTTCACACCTGATAAATCTCTAGACATCTAGACACAACACAGCCAAGGATCTGAGAATAATGAGTACACAGCAAGGAAAAATGGGGCTATCAGGAAAGAATATGTTATGGAAAGTTGGCACAACCAATATTTAATTACTCTTTTAAGAGTCTTTAAAACAAAACAGAGCTGGAAGTATATCCTTACACAGCTACGAATTCTTATAGTTTGTACAGTTGTAGGATGAATTAAAGTATCTTTAAAAATGTCATCATTTGCCAAATCATGAATTTCACAGAGTTGTCATGATGTTCTTTTTGTCTTTTGCTGATTGTGACACATAAAACAAACAAACAAACAAACAAAAAGAGTGATTATGCAGGCAGGCTTCATGGTAGTTTGAGCTTGGTATTTATATAAAAGTATATTTTCAGACCTTTAATAAAATAACATGTTAGGAGAAACATCTGCAAGGAGATGGTGTTTATTAGGCATGATTTTTCTGTGTGGAAAATGATGCCCTATTAGATATGCCTTTTCTCTCTGAAAATGGCTATTAGGTATGGGAGAAGCCATTAGTGATATCTTCAGTTAACAGACAGGGAAATAGGTATCTTTCAAGTGCTCTGAAAAGTGGCTCTCACTGGCTGTCAAGACCATCCGTCCCCTCAAGTGGCATCAGCTAGAGTGCTAAAGGGGTGGTCCAGTACCTATCATTTTTCTGTCTCATCTAACCTACTCAGCACTCAGAAAACATTATACCTTGAGGCTATTAAAATATTGATATAATTGAATTGTCAAGATGTAATTGATAAAAGGGAGGGCTGATTTTAAAAGCCAGTGTCTTGGTGCCTTCCCAGACTGGTGTTTCAGAATTCACCATGGTGTCCTGGGACTACACTGGATGAAGACTAGAATGAGCGAGATAATTTCTTCATTGCTTTTTCTCATCAGAGAGATGGAACAACACAGCTGCACTTCTACAGACAGCCATATTGCTACCTTAATAAAACAGAAACATATGGAAAAATGTGCTCTTATATCAAATTTTCTTCATTGAGCCATCACTGTTGGGGATAGATGAAAATTTTTGCAAAGTACAATAGTTCCTTCCATTCCACATGCTCAAATGTGCTCATTTGATCATAATAAAAGGAAATAAATCTAGGTTAGTTTTTAGACCTGCATTGGTCAGTAAAATATACTGGATAGATGAATGTCCTCTGACTGCTGAGTGAGAGCAAGTTCAACTGTATGGAGAATATAGTTGAATAAAATCTCTGCTGGTGAATATCCCAGACAGCAGGGGCTCCAGGTGTTAGTGAAATTTCAAAGATGGGAAGCTTCAACCCTTATTGTCGCATCCAAAGAACTGAGCTGTTTGCCAAGCTGCCAAAGGTGAGAGTGCTCCTAGATCAAAGCTGAGGCTTTGGAACTCAATGCTTTCATAAGTGCTTTCCAAGACTGTGGGAGACAGGGACAGTCTCCACATCCACATTCACATGGGTGTGAACTCAAACAGGAACTTAGTATGAAGTGTACTTCAACCTTCAACCACGGGAGTTTAGCGCTCTCTCTCTCTCTCTCTCTCTCTCTCTCTCTCTCTCTCTCTCTCTCTCTCTCACATCTCTCTCTCTCTCTTCTCCTCATACCACCCTACTTTCTCTGAGTACACATAAATACAACTTGCTCATGTGGTGGAGTTGACCTAGAACTAGCTGTACTGGCTCTAGGGTCTCGGATTCAGAAACTATCTCCTGCTCACTTAAACTCTCCTCAATTTAATGTATAAAGTATTTTGTTGAATAAAGTGACTTGCAGACAATTTACTCAGTCATCACATGTGGAGTTTTAAGATTTACTTTTTATCAGTACCTAGTTGAAATGGAAATTTTTTCAACCAAGAATGTATTTGATAACGCCACATATGCACTTTCCCACACCCCTCCCACACACACATGGGAATCCTGCTAAATAGAATTTATAGGGCTACATGTTGAGTAAGGCTACACATACTGATCATGACTATGAAAGTCACATGTTTTATTCATTCAAACATGCAGGGCCATAATTAGGTCATGGAACAAGCGCTACCTAAATGCCTGTGGTAGATCCTCATTGATATGCATTAAATGCATAGATCTATTTGGGAGGATAGATAACACTGGAGAAGGTTCATATTTCACAAGAACTGAAGACCTCCAGTGCATTCTACATGTAGCTCATGGTCTGTTCAGTGATGAGCTGCACTTAGAGGGTATAGAAATTGAGTTTGGAAGGAGTCAGTTGGGAGCCATGCTGCTTCCACGATCCTATCATGGAGGCCAAGCTGCCCTGTTGGGCAATTGTCATTTTGCAATTTCCCAAGATAGCACCATAAAATTTCTTCCCATTGTATTTATATGGAAATAGAAGGAACACCCTGAGTTCTGTTAGTGGAAAGTGCCATGAATGACCAGGGACTTGTGTGTGTACAATATTGGTTCTCAAATAGAATACTATTCAGAGCTGAAACCTTAGAAGAGGCCGACATGAAAGCTCCCACCCACTTCCCATACTCACCTTCTTAATAAGTTACTGTGATGGCTCTACTGGCCCTATTGCTTTCTGCTTCACTACAAAATCATTTCAGAAGCCGCAGAGCCCTCAACACCACAGTGAGTTCTGTTGTTTTCTCATCTTGTAATATACACCCCTGCCCTAGACTTTACTTCCATTTTCTTTCTGTCTGAGATTTACTTCCCCCTGTGCAAATGCTGCTTCCCTCCTCAGAGATGATTTCTCTGGTGCCCTATTTACAGGAGCAGCCACTATTACTCACTACAACCTTAATTTGGTTATTTTTCAGGATATTCACACAGCATGACATTTTTATCAAGTGTATAGATTACGTTTTCTCTTTATTCCTGGTAAATTTCGAGAGAGTAGCAAGTTTGTTCATTGTGATGCCCATTTTATCTTCAATATCTAAAACTGTAACTGCATGAAGAGGTGCTTAAAACTTAGTAAATGAATGAATATCACTGTGGGTTAGATGTTTTCCTCTGGTCAGGAAGCTTACCCCCAACTCGTCTATCCCAGTGACACATAACACTCCAAGAAACTGCGGGAAAGTCATCTTGAGTCAATACAAAGTACCCGGCAGTGTATTTCACTGGAGAAGAAAGTAGCTACCGGCTGCTAGACTAAATGCCCAAATGTGATCTCAGATAAAGGTGCTCATTTTATGAGAACTCTCAAACAAAAAAGAATCCTACAAATGCATATTTATTCCTAGATAACATCTCAGCAGCGAGGAAATCAAGAGCATTATATTTGCATGGCAATATTAGGGATGCTTATTAAAACAAAAGCATAAATTACCATCCCTCTTGCCTGGGGTTGAACTGATAGTATCAAAGGCAAGAAAAATAAAAATTGGTTTTGCTTTGTGCATTTGCTTGCTTTGTTTTGTCTGTTTCATTGTACAGTCTTATGATTAAATTTTTAACCAATAATGTATTTATGGAAAAAAGAAGAAAAGTACAAACATTGAGGGCTATGGAAATTTTATGAACACTGCAAATGAAATACAACCCACACTTTATTTTCCCAATGATTTACAAGGACTCTCCAATTTTTTGGCAACTGAAATTAGATCATGCAATAGACGTGATTATAAGAGAGGGAATTCTTTATTGTTCTTGCTGCCTTCATCCAGTAAAAGCTGCTACTTTAGAGGAACTCAGCTGAACAATATCTTTAACAGAGGCCAGGGGTCAATATTATATTTTATACCACCTGCTTTCTAAATAAATGATAGTCGCGATTAGATAGCCCTCCTCACCAATGCATTGCATCAGAGGAGTCAGCTATATCCAGTTCATAGGAAGACATGAAAGTTATCATCTAAATGAATTAGAACAATAAACCACACAAAGAGACCTGGGCTACAATGTCATTATTTTCACTTTCATATCCTGCAGGTCATCTCGATGCACTCCTTTGATAAACACTGAGATGTGCATTAGTCACAAGACAAATCAATACAACAAAAACATACTTGAATATCTTATATCCAAACACTGTGGGAGAGATAAGGAAGTCAGGGAAGAAGCTCCTACATCTTAATCCTCCAGAAGCTGAAAATTGATTACAAGACACAGATGAAAGAGAAGGAATGCAAGCCTGATTTAAGTGACTAATGCACAGTCTTGAAGATTAACGGTATAGATCCCTCGCTACAAGTCAGAGCAATCAGAAAAGACTGGCTGTAAAGATCAGATCTTCTGAGGGAGATGAATAAGGAAGAGAAGTTAGATCATCAAATAAGCAGGAATCCAACTAAACAGGAACACAGTGCTTCTAGAGATGATGTCAGATACAAAGGTACTTTTGAAGAACAGGAAAAGGTAGCAGTTTAACTATATGATGTATCTAAAAAGTTTCTCGCCTATATTATTTATACAATTTAACTTCACTGTTAATAAGGGATGTGGTAATAATACATTTATTCTGTAATATACTTAAGAATAAAGCAAGAATTGTGAAGAACTACTGGCAAAAATGTATCATTAAATTAATTCTTAATGAAATATGAAGTGTTTTCTTCTGAAACTGATTACATCTAAGGCAATCATTGACACGTGTGGGATAAATCTGAATAAAGTGTGTGTGTATGTGTTTGACAGTTTTTATTGCTTATGCCTTTGTGAATGACAAAATGTAATCGTTGTTAACAATGTGGTTTTGAAAAATACTCACTTGTCTTTAAATTCTTACAAGCTAAGTAAATATGTTAGTGTATTAGAAATTTCATTTTATATCCAATGTTATAAATGTACTTTATAATTTGTTACGAAAAAATATGAATTTAAAACAGATTACATAGTTTGCTTTTATGAAAAATGAAAGATCATGCAAAATATCAGTAAATAACTTTGTTCTATGAGAAAGCCTCATCCCATGCAATCTACTAAACCCGGTAGCAACACAACATTTGTGTGCTCCTTAGATTACCCCAAAGGGCAAAATCTTGCCCTAAAATTCCAATCCATTTCTCCAAAATTAGTATTGCTACCACAGAGAATGTCTGACATAGTCAACAAGGAGTTTTGGAGTAAGGCCAAACTTAAAGTGTATATTCTTGATGATCATATAATTATAACAACAGTTCTGGTAAAATGGATTATAGATGTAAAATTGAAAATAACAACAGAACAATATAAGGAAAAGCAAAAGTTTGAGAAAACATGCAGGAAGAGTCAACAGAAGATGAATGATTCAATGTGGAAAGTGAAAGCTAGAGAACAAGACAGGTGCTATTTTTGTTTTTCTTCTCTCGTTTTTATCAGTCTTTGTATTTTTTTTTAACTCTGTAAATCACTACTGTCTTTCCAATTTTATAGTGACAACTATATTTTAGACATTTTTTTCATTTAATGATGGGTAAGTCACCTCTAAGTATTACAACTTTATTTAAAGTAATGGAATCAATACAGTGTTATGTTGGATAACACTTAATGGAAGCTAACAGATACTGACATCACACCTACTCTAACATGCAAGCCACTCTGCCTCAGTTAAGGATGACCATTCCATACCATCTACTGCTCCTGAAATGCAATAGCATGCTACACTAACAGATGTGTCCCAAAGGAATACCTGAAAACTGGAGCAACTGTTGACTTAAACATAGTCACAGCCAACTTATTTTCCTTTTGATTATTAGTCAGCGTAGGGATCATGTTGAAGAGACAAAGGCAATAGAAAATAATCAGAAGAAGTAAAAAGTCACAGAACAACGAGGAAATAATAGGATATTTATTGTAGCACAAGCTATATTGAAGTGGGCAATGTTTTGGAGTTCATGGGCACATGTATAAAATGCACATTTTAATTAAAAGCTAATGAATTGTTTAGTAAGTTTACAAAGAAAAACAAACCTTTTAAAGTATGTGTCTCTGGGAACTGATTAAATGCTATGTATATAGTCAGTATTTTCTCTTTGTTACATTTATGTAACATTCTTTTTCTACATTGTAAACATATTTGTTGTAATATTTCTGTGTAGAAATGCTAATCCCTGAATCATATCACATAACATTTTGTATTTCATTATGTTATATATACTTCCTACCTGAACTGAAAACTGTCATCATCAGTCCTTGTTGCTAATTACTTTTGGTTCTTATCTCTTCTTGGGAAGTATGGAGAACGCAGAGAATATTTGTGCACAATACTCGTTGTATGTGACAACCTGAAAATAGTAGTGGCACACAGCTTTGCCAGGCCAAGCTTTTAGTTAGTAACATTAACTCTTCTGAGCTTTATTCTCCCTTCTGAAATTCTCACAAAAGATAGGAGAGAAACTTTATGAATAGCTTTTGTGAAAATTGAATTGATACAAATAAAATCATATTTCTGAGTTGTATGGCATCATTTCTATTGTATCAGATCTTTAAAGATCTTACTTTTTAAAAAAGAAAAACTTATATTTAAAAATGAAGGAGATAGACATTGCAGATACCTACAGGAGTAGTAACTGAGCACAGTACATTTCATAGAACTTCAAGAAAATTAAATGAAAATGGTATAAATTAAAATGTAAAGCATTGGATTACATTTTCCATGGTAATAAGAAGAAAGCAGATCTTTACATTTAGAACTATACTACCAGTATTATTTTATTTCTAGTGAAATCATCAGTAATATACATCCTTAAGTTGGCAAGTTAGATTTAGAATTTTAAGGCATGTAAGACAATAATTGAAAATATTCTATCACTTCTGTTCTTATAGAAACCCTGACTAACATAGTAATTACTGTTTTCTTTTTTAAAACTCCTTTATTTTTATTTTATTTGAAAATAGATTTTTTTCGCGCTCTGACACACCCAGGATGAGAAGTGAGGAGGAATTAACATCTGTTCCAACACTGGGAGTAACTGGGACCAGCAGGACCAGGCACACAGGAACTCCACCAGCCTAGTGACTCAGGTTCCTTCCAGTCTGTCTGGGCTGGTATCCAGAGTAGACTTTGGGCACAAGCTCTACAGCCAGTCCCACAACACCCAGAGGAAGCTCCAGTCCTAGGTGACCTAACAAGCCCAGGATCACAGGATCACACAATCACAGGATCACAGACACAGCTTGACTCTGAGGAGTTCTGACACAACCAGGATCACAGGAAGGACAGGCTCCAGTCAGATTTAGCAAGGGCAGGTAGCACTAGAGATATCCAGATGGCGGGGGACAAGCATAAGAAAATAAATAACACAAACCAAGGTCACTTGGCATCATCAGAACCTAATTCTCCTACCATAGCAAGTCCTGGACACACCATTACACCGGAAAAGCAGTATTCAGGTATAAAATCACTTCTCATGGTGATGATACAGGACCTTAAGAAAGACATAAATAGTACCCTCAAAGAAATACAAGAGAACACAGGTAAACAGCTAGAAGCCCTTCAAGAGGAAACACAAAAGTCCCTTAAAGATCTTCAGGAAAACACAATCAAACAGGTGAAGGAAATGAGCAAAACCATCCAGAATCTAAAAATGGAAATAGAAACAATAAAGAAAACAGAAAGAGAGACAACCCTGGCCATACAAAACCTAGGAAAGAAATCAGGAATCATAGATGCAAACATCACCAATAGAATACAAGAGATAGAAGAGAGAATCTCAGGGGAGGAAGACACCATAGAAAACATTGACACAACAGTCAAAAAAATGCAAAAAGCAAAAAGCTCCTAAACCAAAACATCCAGGAAATCCAGGACTCAATGAGAAGACCAAACCTAAGTATAATAGGTATAGAAGAGAGTGAAGATTCCCAATGTAAATGGGCCAGCAAATATCTTCAAGAAAAGTATAGAAGAAAACTTCCATAACATAAAGAAAGAGATACCCATGAACATACAAGAAGCCTACAGAACCCCAAATAGACTGGACCAGAAAAGAAATTCCTCCAAACACATAATAATAAAAATACCAAATGCATTAAAAAAAGAAAGAATTTTAAAAGCAGTAAGGGAAAAAGGTCAAGTAACATAAAGGCAAGCCTATCAGAATTACTGCAGACTTCTCACCAGAGACTATGAAAGCTAGAAGATCCTGGGCAGATGTTGTACAGACCCTAAGAGAACACAAATGCCAGCCCAGGCTACTATATCCAGCAAAACTCTCAATTACCATAGAATGAGAAAACAAGATATTCCATGACAAAACAAAATTTACACAATATCTTTCTACAAATCCAGCCCTACAAAGGATAATAGATGGAAAACATCAACATAAGGAGCAAAACTACACCCCAGAAGAAGCAAGAAGGTAATCTTTCAACAAATCCACACAAACCTAATTCTACCTCTTACAACAAAAATAACAGGAAGTGACAATTACTTTTTCTTAATATATTAATATAAAATTAATATTACCAACATATCCTAATCGATTGAAATCCAATAATATGAGGAATTAAAGATTTGTTGATTGTCATCCAATGGTCTCTCTAATTTGGTAATTGGAGAAATAGGTCCAACATTGTACAATCTATATACACCTTCAGCTTGTTTGTGACAGTGTCTTGCTGTGTACAACATAAGGGTCTTGAAATCTTGCTTCTCCTATCTCAGCCTCTCTATTAGTAGTATTGTTTATTTCATGTCTTTATACTATACTATGGTTTTCAGAACAGCTTATATATTTCAAAAGTAGTTATATACCCAAAAGAAACATAGATCATTAGGTAGGGAGGTTGCTTGTAAGAGAACAACATAGAGTGAGACTGAAAGCTTTGCCTGACATTTGTAACTCTTGTATCAAGTTTGAAGAAGAGGACTTTATAAGTTGCTCTTTCTTTAAGATGAATGCTTTTCCAAATTATCACAGCTAATGAACCAAATTCTTACCCTCACCCAATGTCTGTGCCACCCTCCAAGCAGAACTATTGTTCATTGAAACAGTTGGTAAATGATTTCATGGATAGACCATCTTAATACCTATACCATTTCTTAAATGAATATAACTTGTTCTCAGTAAGCTGAGAATAAAGTCACTCACTCAAGTCAAATAGCTTTGACCATAGCAGGAAATCTGTATCCAAAAATCAAGCCTACAATTCATTTTTTGGTGCAGCAGAACTATCAACTCTCAGCTTAGCTACGATGGAGGTAAAATCCTTTGGTGATGTGAGGGTCTTTGAAGTATAGCCTTATTACAATGAAATCCAATGTCTAAAAATTGTTCTTATTTTGGGCTTGTACCACAGTAAGAGCCAAGATTTTAAACTCTACTAAATACAAAACAAACAAAAAGACTTTATATATGTATGTTCATTTAGGAAAATACCAGTAGTGATGTATTATTTTGAAGTATACAGTTAATATGTTTGGAACTATTTAAAATTTATATTGAGAAAAATGTATTTTCACTATTGCTGTAGACGAGCATCTACATAGACTGTTAAATTGATTGTTGTTTTATAACAAACAACTTTTATAATACTTATTTGTATTGCTATAATATTTTATAAATTTTAAGGAATATGACAAAAAAGGTATTGAAGGGGGGTGTCTGGGAGGAGTGGGGGTACAAAAGGAAAACAAGAATGTGATTTAATTCTATTTACTTAAAATATGTTTTTAAATGTTAACAAATTCAGATAAATTAAAATCATGTAACTTTTCTCATCATAATGCAATAAAAGTTTTAAAAAAGTTTATATAGAAAAAAAAGAAAATAGATTTTTTTCAATAAATAAGTAATAAATCCTGATTATAATTTCCCCTCACTCCATTGCTCCCAGTTTTTCTACATCTTCCCTCCCGTCGTGATCTACATCCTTTCTGTCTCTCATTTAAAACAGATAGGCTACTAAGAGAAAAACAATAAAATATCATAAGATAAAGCAAAAATGAGAACATGAAAATAGGACAAAGCAAACAAACAGAAAAAGAGGAGCCCAAGAAAAGATACACAAAAGAAATATAGACACAGAGACCCACTTTCTCACATACTCAGGAAACCCATTGCACACTAAAGGACTTGTGGCTGGGTTGGTGTTTATGTCTTTCCTTTGGCAGTAAGCAGGGTACCTTTATTTACCAAACAACACTAGCATATAGGGTGCAAGGTCTGTGTAGGCACCAGCTTGACTTCTTCATGTACAGTGAGTTGTGTGGGTGCTCTCTTCAGCAAATCTGCCTTGCTGAAAATTTGTAGAAAGCCACCTACAGTCTTGGCACCAGTCACTTGGGGGTTCCCATAGGACCTCTCTGGGCACCAACTCAATTAGATATAGCCCAATCGCAGTAGTGGAAGCTTCATTTTGTGACAAGAAATTGCCATTGTGGCTTTGTCTCTCCCGTTATTTGGTGATCTCATTTAAATATTGTAAAAGTAACGTTTATTCGCCAACGGAATTGCTGCCTCTAAGGCTTACTTCTGAATATGCTCACTTTTTCTATAACCTTCTAATTGCTGACTGGCTAGTTCAACTCAGCTATTCTGGCTCAAACCCCTCACCCAGCCTACTAATTCAAACTCAACTTGTCTCAGCTTCTGACTGAATTTCTCTGCTTGGTCTCAAATAAACTCTAGCAATCTGTTCAAATCTTCTGGTTCCTTCTTATTCACTGGTTTGCTCTGTCTTCATCTGGGGCTAGCTTGTTCTCTTTGAAACCTGTCTGTAAAACTATCCCTGTATAAACTGCTTCTGAACTCCAGTAACTGATCTGCCATGAATTTCATTGCACTGCCTCTCAGCTCATTCACTCAACCAAACTGACTGAACAGAATTCAGACACCTGCATGTCTCTGTCTTCTGAGTGCTGGGATTAAAGGCATGTACCACCAAGCCTAGACCTAAGCTTCTCTTTACCTAAAAATTGCTGTATTCCAGGCTGGCATTGAACTCAGAAATCTTCTTACCTCTATCTTCTGGGATTAAAGGTGTGCCTATATTTCAACCAGATCACAAAGACCAAGAAGGTCTTTGGATGTGATCTCTTGTCAGAGCAGCCATGTTGCTGAAATAAAATTAATCCGCAAAAGAGTTTTTAATGTACTTACATATTTTAGCAACTTTCTACTGCATTAATCTTCAGTATGACCCCCTCAAATGGCCCTTAATTTTAGTTCCCTCTTCCCTTAATCTTTTCCTCTGTCTTCCTCTCTCCTCTCATTCTGTACTTGACCCTTCTGTTCAGTCACCCCAATCCACCAATAACTATCTACTATATTTTCCTCTCCTAGGGAGATCTATCACCATTTCCCATAACCCAGTTCCTTATTCTATAACTAACCTCTGTAGTTCTACAGAGTGTAGATTGTTTATTATTGAGTTTACACTAATATCCATATATACGTGAATATGTAACACATTTGTCTTTACAAGTTACTATTTTATTATAAAATTAATATGAATAATATCTTAGTTCATTTATCTTTTGTCTGACAATGACATCAAATAGAGAAGTGCCTAAACACAGTATAGGGTTTTGTTTTGTTGTTGTTGTTGTTGTTGTTGTTGTTTGTTTTTGTTTTTGTTTTTTGGCTAGCTCTAGGATTTGGCCCACATGTAGTGGCTATTCCTGGTTGTCAACTTGAGTATATCTGGAATGAACTACAATCTAGAATTGTAAATCTCACCTGTGATCCTGATTTTGAGCCTGAGAGATACAAGTTTCTGACCTTGGCATGGGAATCTTGAAGGCAAAGATATCTCTGAGTTCAAGTTCATCTGGGACAAAGCAAGTCCCAGATCCAGGTGTCACCACACCTTTAATCTAGGCCCCACCTACTGCTTGAGACATACATAAGGACACTGGAAGAAGGAAGATCCTCTCTTCTTCACCTGTTTGCCTTGTGGGACAGAGCAACTGCTAGATTCTTGGACTTCCAATCACAACTACTGCTGATCATTGTTGGGGAGTTGGACTATAGACTATAAAACATCAACAAATTCCCTTACCACATAGAGACTAGTCACGAGTTCTGTGACTCTAGAGAACCCTGACTAATATACCATATTATCAACCATTAAAAATACTAGTTAGGTATAGTTCTCCTAATAAAAAATCTATCCATTTAATCATTGACCAATATGTAAAGTCTTCCAGCTACTTCTTTCTCTTTTTTATTATTTCAATTTAAATAATATTCCTATAAAACATAATTCCCAAAGAGGTATTTTACTGCCTATTATCCAATTAGATTTATGTTTGTTTCATGACAGAAAAAGTTAAGAGATCATGTATAGCCTGATGTGCAGAGATCAGTAACTTTACAAGCTCAGTAACTTTGCCACCTCAGTCTCTAAGTTTCACCATATAGCATGCTATGTGGCTCTTTGCAGATTTCTATATCACCTATTAATATGAAACAATGAGAGAATCCTGCACATACTCTTTTTTCTGAAATCCTTATCTTGTACTAGCTTTCTCTTGGATGATTTTGAGTGGACAAGTAGTTGATGGTTCTAACGTGGGCCATGCTATTTTTCCAGTCTGTTTCTACTCAGCACTCCTGGCTGAATGACATAGCTGTCAGTTTACTCCTGAGGTAAGCTTTGCCTAACCGTGCTTTATGAGATGTCCTCTGGATAGCATCCAACACTTTGGGGCACAGATAAATATCTCTGTAAATTCTGAATCACTGAAATTACAACATGCTGTGAGGGAACATTTTCTAGATGTGCAATGTTACCTGACATCTATAAATCAATCTGTCTCCTTTTATGTGTGGGCATTCTTTTAGATACCAGACACTTGTATCTTTTAATATTCATTACCTCTACCGTTCATGAGCTACTCAGAATTTCATTTAATACCACTTCTTTTTCTCAGGCATGAGTTACAATCATAAAAGTAAAAAAGCTAATGAGAAAACAAGGACCAAACAATACATTTTTGAGAGAACTCGAGTTGTATGTGGTATATGATATCCCCACATACCAGAGCTCCACCAACCAACGAGTATACATGGAGGGATCCATGGCTCCAGTCGTATATGTAGCAGAGGATGGCCTTGTCGGTCATCAATGGGAGAAGAGGCCCTTGGTCCTCTGAATTCTTAATGCCTCAGTGTAGGGGAATGCAAGGGTGGGAGGTGGGAGTGGGAGGGTGGGTGGGGGCACAGCCTCATAGAAGCAGGAGAAGTGGGGTGTGTGCAGGGGGTTTCTGGGGGGAGGGGAAATTGGGAAAGAGGATAACATTTGAAATGTAAATAAATAAAATAGCCAATATAAAAATCAACTGTATTAAGGATTGCACAGGGGTTAGTCTTAACAAGTAACTACACTGGTTTACAAAGCATAAACTCAGCCTTGTCAAGCAAGAAAATAATAGGTTAAGATTTATGATAGTACTAAGTTAGAAGTAAGTTAGAAGATATAAGTACTGTTAGATCCCTCATTTCATAGAAGTATGATCTTAAAGCTCACTATCATTATATGTCCTACCCTATTTGAGGTATAAGAACAGCAGAAAGTAGGAGTTAGAGCAAGACTTAGCTTCTATAAATATAGAAGGCTTCAGAAACTAGGGAACTATAAATCCACCATGTCTTCCTTTCCAGTAGGGTGACCTGAATTGTTCATCTAGAATTAGAATAATTAGAGTCAAACACAGAGAACCAATGAGCAACCCAGGCACATGAAGCTCATTTGGGACAGAAAGGCCTGTGCTCAGAACTGGGTAAGAGAATAAAGCATTAGAATTTCCTTCAAATTTGACTATGGGAGAAGGTATGATATTCCCTGAACACTAATGTAAATCAAGGAAATGATTCTTAGTGATTTTTCTGCTATATTCAGAGACTGGAGCCTAGCCTAATTCTTATCCAAGAGACTTCTTCCAAAAACTGATGAGAGAAGATGCAGATGGAGAGACCCACAGCCTAGCATAATGCAGATCTCAGAGAATCCTGAGGAAAAGGAGGAGAAAGGATTGTAGAAGACTGAGGGGTCAGGATTCCAGAAGAATAACAGCCTACAGAATCAACTAAACATGGCTAATAAGGGAACACAGAGACTGAAGCAACAATCAGAGAGCTTGGATGGCTGTGAGCTAGGTTCTTTGCAGTAAATAACAATATTTCTTTTATTTCCTCAGAGGAATGGTTGAGAGCCATACCCAAGCTTTGTGAATACATAGCTTGGGCTGAGCCCAGAGTTTCTATCTAACTCTTCCTAGACCTAGGCCTGGAGGCTTCTAGTTTCCACACAATCTAATCTTCTGTAAATCCAGACATTGAAGGCTTCAGCTTCCAGCCTCCATCTTCTAACCTAGGCATACAATGTTTCAGCCTTTGAGACATACTGATGAATAAACCCACTCTTTCTAACTCTTTCTGAACTCTGACTGGCTGGTTCAACTCAGCTGTTCTGGCTCAAACTCCTCTTCAATTTGACTGATATAAATTGGCTTCTCTCTGCTTCTGACTGAAATATTCTGCTTGGAATGACTGCCTATGATGAACTGAACTGCTCCAAACTCAACTGCTCTCCTCTGAACTAAGCAAAACTGCACTCAACTGAGCTGCACCGAACTGGACTGCTCCAAACTGAACTGAGCACAAGTGGATTGAATTCAGTTGACTCTCTCTCCCTCACTGCTCTTTAAGTAGCCTCTAATTCCTGTCTATTCCCAGGAGACTTAGGCATATCCTATACCTGACTCATTATGTCAACTTTTTTCTCTGATTCATCACATTGTCTGCCATTCAATTAGATATAGTTTGGAATAAATGTGTGTACTAAAGGTATATCTATATTCCAGCCAGAGGGATTACATCTGTGTGGCATATCTGCCTTGCAACTGGATTATATCTTTGAATATGATCCCTTTCCAGAGCAATCATGCTGCTGGATTAAAATTTTTCTATACTCTGCATATATGTTACAGCTATGTAATTTTATGTTATTATAGGACTCCTAACATTGGGAGTGGGTCTGTCTCTGACTCTTTTGACTGCTCTTTGGACCCTTGTCCTACTTGGCTGCCTTGATATGAGGTCATATGCCTAGTTTTATCGTTACCTTATTCCATGTTTCATTGACATCCCTAGGAGTCCTGCTTTCTTCTGAAGGGAAACTGAGGAAGGCAGAGTATTGTGGTCTGAGAGTCACTTCACAAACAACAGGAGCACTAATTTCAGTCAGACAGGGATGGTTTATTAAATGCATACCCTAATACTGACCAGATCAGGGATATAGCTCAGAATTATCTGAACTATGACAATAAATATTTCTCAGGGCAGGCTTATAAAATAAACACACACACACACACACATACACACACACACACAAAGCCACAATGAGCTCATATGCAGGTGCAGGAAGTTTTACCTGGGGGTCAGCTCTGACTCAAGCTATTTTAGACATAACAATTCTTACTGACCTTTAGCTTGATGGGTCCTACATCAAGCTTCATGGAATTTCTTAAAATTAACAAAACTCATAAGAACATAACAGAGTATGTGATCAGCATGACCTTGCTCTGATTCAAGTTATTTTTCTGTGTCAGTGTTTGACTGGCATTTTACAGCAACAATATGAAATAGCTGGCAGGCATGAAACAAAATGGGTACAGCTATTTTAGGGGACAGAACTCAAAAGAGAGTGTATCTGGAGGAAAGGGGAGGTGGGAGGAAGGAAGTAGGAAGCATGGAGCAAGAGGAAACTGATGTAATATATGAGAGAATAATTAATACATAAGTAAATAAAAACATAAATAAATTAATAAATAAAAACAGAAAAAATAATTTATGCTTTTTATTAAAGAATTCATCATTGTATTTTAAAAGATGATTCTTAACTATAAAGTTATCTTAACTATTATATGCTTATAACTATTTTCTTATAGTTGTAAAAAGTATATGAGTGTAAGGGATTGAAAACTGACCTTGATAACAAGGTAACAAGATAAAAATAGAAACACAATTGAATTATATCATTTTGAAAGTATGGATTTTATGCTTCAGGCAGCAGGAGGTGCTGAAATTGTTTTAATAGAGGACTCTAATAATCATATTTGTGTGAAGAAAGAATCATTGGGGATAACTAAAATATAAAGGCATGAAAAATGTATCCTGCACAGGAATTGAAGGATGACATGATTTCAGACAGTGAGATTAGGAACTGAGACAGAGTGAACCATGTATTTATTCATAGAAAAGACTATTAAAAGGTTTTACCTATAATTGGGTGGGTGATGGGGATGAAGAGAGAGGATACTCTGTGTTCATAAAGGAGGAGACCAAGTTGAAATGAACGGAGACAATGTAGATTACCAGTGGAAAGATGTCAGCAGTGAGGTAAAGTCAATGAAATGTTAGAAGACCTAGCGCTGCCAGGAGGTGGTGGTGCACGCCTTTAATCCCAGCACCTGGGAGGCAAAGGCAGGCGGATTTCTGAGTTCGAGGCCAGCCTGGTCTACAGAGTGAGTTCCAGGACAGCCAGGGCTACACAGAGAAACCCTGTCTCAAAAAACAAAAACAAAAAAAGAAGACCTAGTGCTACTAAGTAGTCCAAACCATCAATGTGACCAATATTCCACAGTTTCAGTCATGCATATATGTGTTACAAGATTGTGGTTACCTAAGGAACAAATGTGTCACGATGAAAATAAGACCAAGGGAAAAGATGGTTGGGGTCATTTGCTTTGTTTTATGAGACATGAGTCTCAGAAGCACATATTCTTGTCTGAATGCTGAGTAAAAAAAATGAATGTAGGGAGAGTCCGAGTTTTCTGGGGATAAAAGCCTAGCTAGACTTTTGAAGCTAGCAAGCATGTAGAAGAACTAGAAAAAGGTAGAAAAGCTTCCTTTTATAATTGATTGTTCTCTAGAAATAATAAAATGTGTAACAAAATGCAAGATTGAATAAAATAAAATGAGTTTATCCACTGAGAAATTTGCCATATCATCTACAACTGTAATCTCTTTTAAAATTATCAGTTGATTATTTTTCTACAGAACCATATTATATTGTCATAATTCTTATTTATTTTTCATTTTCTAGCATATTAAACAAGCAATTCACATAGGAAAATTACCATCTATAACTATTTTGAGGGATATTTTTAAGTTATAACACAATATATTTATTCTTTGAGAAATACAGGTGTAAGTTTGAAATCTTTGGTCATTAAAAAATAAAGTCTCACAAAGGAAAGAAGTTAATTGAAATTTTTATGTTTTAGTTTGAATCAGCTTCTGCCCATTCTTTGCTATTAAAAATCAATGATAATTAAGTGTAAAGTAACAGGATCTCTACAGTAAGACAGGCAATAAGGCCAATAAAACCAATAATTGAAAAATGGAACCCCATGATATTAAAATATTTGGGTACCAGAAAGAACACCACCATTTGACTGAAGAGTCAACTAGTAGAATGAGAAAAATATAATTACCTAACATATCTCAGAAAGGATTAATATCTCCATTACACAAAGACTCAAAAACTATTTTAATACTCTTAGAAATAAAGGATTGTATTGGTTTTGGTCAAAACGGGGTATTTCCCAGTCTCTCTCACTTCAGGAGTCCTGTGAATCAGAGCAGCACTTTTAGGGGTGGAGTAGTCCCAGTACAGCTAACTGGGCTAGTCCATAAAGACATGGAGGTGAGAAAACAAAGAAACAAGGGTGGGCAGAGGTGTGGGCATCACAAGTGGCTTGGCCTTCTTCAGTTTCAGGCCTCAGTTTGCACACTGGGTGCCAAGAGGCTGAAGTCTGAAGAACTTAGGAAAACAAAGTCTTTCTGAATGCCTGTAGTATTTTATAAGGAAAAGAGCACACCTGAAAAACAGAATATAATAATAAACAAAGAGTTCTCAGAAAAAGCAATACAAGTGGCTTAGCTGACAAGTGAATGTTAGGCAAAAGGCTTGGAATATCCACCATACCATACAACTCACAGACCATATAAAGCTCATGAAGAAAGAAGACCAAAGTGTGGATGCTTCAGTTCTACTTAGACGGGGGAACAAAATAATCACAGGAGGTAGAGGGTGAGAGGGACTTGAGAGGAAAAGAGGAGGAGGAGAGAAAAGGGAGCGTAGAATCAGGTATGGGAAGAGGCAGGGAGATGTAGAGAGGGTCAGGAAACTGAACAGAGATGTATAGCAATGCGGGATGGGGAACTGAGGGTAGCCACCAGAAAGTCCCAGATGCCAGGAAAGCAAGAGGCTCTCAGGACTCCACAGGGATGACATTAGCTGAAATACCTAACAAAAGGGAGGGAGAACCTGTAGAGCCTCCCCTGTTGAGGGATGGATCTACTCAACCATCTCCAAAATTTTAACCCAGAATTGCTCCTGTGTAAAGGAAATATAGGGACAAAGAGTAGAGCAGAGACCAAAAGAAAGGCCATCCAGAGACTGCTCCACCTGGGATCCATCCCATATGCAGACACCAAACCCAGACACTATTGCTGATGCTAAGAAGTGCTTGCTGACAGGAGCCTCATATGGCTGTCTCCTGAGATGCTCTAGCAGAGCCTGACCAGTACAGATGTGAATGCTCGCAACCAACTACTGAACTGAGCACTAGGACCCCAATCGAGAAGTTAGGGGAAGGACTGAAGGAGATGAAGTGGTTTACAACCCCATAGGAAGAACAGCAATATCAACCAATCAGAACCTCCAGAGCTCCCAGGGACTAAACTACCAACCAAAGAGTACACATGGAGAGACCCATGGCGCCAACTGCATATGCACCAGAGGATGGACTTATCTGGCATCAATGGGAGGGGAGGCCTTTGGTCCTCTGAAGGTTTGATGCCCCAGTGGGGGACTGTGAGG
The DNA here is from genome assembly GCA_019843815.1 of Montemys delectorum. NCBI lineage: Eukaryota > Metazoa > Chordata > Mammalia > Rodentia > Muridae > Montemys > Montemys delectorum. The sequence continues at coordinate 25,261 of JADRCD010218555.1, read as the reverse complement.
GCTGTGAGGCGAAGAGTGAGTGGGTGGGGTAGCACCCTCACAGAAACAAGGGGGTAGGGGTGGGATAGAAGGTTGTCAGAGTGGAAACCAGGAAAGGGAATAACATTTGAAATGTAAATAAATAAAATATGCAATAAAAAGATAGTTTTTAAAAAATGTTCAATGTTTTTAGCCATCAGGAAATACAGGTAAAACTACTCTGAGATTTCATTTTACCCTATTCAGAATGACTGATCTGAAGAAAGGAGAGCAAATGCTGGCATTGATATGGGCAAAGGGAGACACTTATCCTCTGTTGATGAGAGTATTGGCAGGGGTAACCACTGTGAAGATCATTGCAGAGTTTCCTAAAACAAAGCAAGTAATAGGTATATCTTTCTATCCAGCTTTATTCCTCCTGGGCACATATCCAAGGCCTCTATATCCTACTAAAGAGACATTTGCTCATTCTTGTATATAGATGAGCAAATATCTTATCTTATCTTATATAAATATCTAAGAAATGGAAAGTTTAGATTCCATCAACTGCAGAATAGATGATGAAAATATTGTGCATTTGCACAATAAAATATTATTCAGTTGTTTATAAAAATAAAATTATAGAATTCACAGGCAAATGGTTAGAAATGGAAATAATCTTTCTTAGTGAGTTAACTCAGACCCAGAATTAAAACACACCCTGTTTTCTCATATAAGGTCCCTGGCTTTGAAATATATAATATATAATTACATATAAATACATAGCTATATAGATATATAGATATAGATGTATAGAAAGTTAGATAGATAGATAGATAGATAGATAGATAGATAGATAGATAGATAGA
>JADRCD010218555.1:0-24424 GCA_019843815.1 Montemys delectorum | reverse complement strand
AGATAGATAGATAGATAGATAGATAGATAGATAGATAGATAGATAGAGATTTAGATTGGAGTATGCATAGAGTTCAAGACACTAGTAAGGGGCCATGAGGGGAGCATTCTAAGGAAAAATAAGTGGAATGCAAATAGTATAAAGAAGGAGAGGGAAAGCAACATAGAAGGTTATCTGAAAAGACTCATAAGCCTACTATTATAGAGGCTTCCTTAAATACATGTATAGAGAGAGTTTTAATGAAGTTCCATATAGTGGGGGCATACCTCCCTAACATCATAAGCTATCAAAAAATCCTAAACGGCTAACTTTTGTAGTGCCGAAAAGTATACATGCCATGAATGAAAGGTAATCATCATCCTTATCAGCTCTGAATCCTAGGATCAAATTAATGACTGCCAAAGCAAGGTATGCCTACGTGTGTATTAGTTGCCAGAATATCACGGGAGTAATCAACTACTTTCTGATTGAGTTTAAGAACCACTCCACAAGATGTAAAACATGACTGGTGACATCAATGGGGCCAGAAATCTCTAACTATGTGTGTCATATACTCTGAAGAGGACCTACTGCTATTGTTGGACATAGTTTAAACTTGCTCCTAATGAATTATCATGATACCATAGATCAGTGTTTCTTTATGTAATAGATGGAAAATAAAACAGGGATCTTGGTCAACATGCATAGAATAGACATTCTACTCAGTCCTAAATAGGACATCTACACCACACACACATAGCCCTCAATAATTAGGGATGATAGCCAAAGTGAAATTGCAAATATTGTAAGAGCCTGATACAGTGAGAGAGTACAACTAGATGAAGATGTGAGTTTACAGTGGTTATGACATGTATGAGACCTGTGTCAAGCTCAAACATGACAAAATCTGGCTTGGAAACGGGAGATTATCATGGAGTTCCAACTTTACCTTGAAGCCACTGGCCATCACAAACAATAACTGCTAGGAGAGGAGGAGTTAATTTTCTTTAAGGATATGGAATTGCTAAAACAACCATGCTAAAGTGGATGCCGTCACACTTAGGAGCAAGTGAAGTTTGGAGATATGGAGATGCAGGCAGATCTTAGAGGAGATAGGGGAAGGAGTTTGGGGCAAATGTGAACAAAATATATAAAATTTGCAAATAATAATTTTAATGAATAAACGATGCTTAATTTCAATAATATTTAATAAGTATTATTTGAAAATTTCTATTTTCAAACATTTGAACATTATTTTATTCTATAAAATTAAAAGCATTTAATTTCTTAATGTCATCAGTATTTCATATGCATATACCTACATATATATATGAGTGTTTTATTTGTACCAGAGATATTTTAAGACCTTATTATTCTGAAACTTGGAACATTGACATAAACTGGAAGCCTATTAGAAATGGAGACTTTCAGGTTCCACCCTGGACCAACTAAGCTAGAATATTCACTGTATCAGGAGTATTGTATATGTCATATGACACATAAAGTTAAGAACTACTAAAACAAACTAAAATATTCAGTAATTCTAAAAATATGTACAAACTATGAAAAAACAAATAAAGACAACAGTCTTTTATCTTTCTCTGTATTAATACTTAGTAAGCTCATAACAAATATATTTACAATGTTCTTGCATTGTTTAATACTAATATACAAGTTCCATTGACTTTAATATAGAAGTTGCATTATTTTGTTTCAAAACATTGGGTACAGATTTCTAAAACTACCAACCATTTGTAGGTGTTTCACTTTAAATTAAAATTTGAAATTATATCATGGTAAATGTTCAACTTTCCCTTTAACACTCAGTATTTCTATAACTTAACATGTTTATCAGAAAGCAGCTGAGCAGAGGAATGAGCTTTGGTGTGAATAATAATCTGATCATTCAGTTTGAACAAGCATAGCCAAACAACATCTCTCTTCTTCCCACTCAACTCCACAGGACTCTGCAATTCTAATAGTAAAAATGGCTCTTGACAAAAATGTTTAAGAAGTGTATCATTTGTGTTTGTGTTTTGCTGGAAAACAATGTCAGTATCTCAGTAGCTTATAGTAGCAAATACACAATCTTCTCCAGGTACAGTTCTACTCCAGGGTCATGGATCTTAGTTTGGCTTAACTAGGGTTATCTAAACTTTAAGGTTTCCTTTGGTTTCAGATCTCCTCCACCTATCTTCTATTGGAACATAGGTATTAAAATGATATTTTAAGTATGAGTAATAGGAACACAGAGATTTACATGGAAGTAAGGAATTGTTTCCTAAAGTAGCAACTGACAATGTGCACGCTGCTGTCCCATCCACAAGCCAATCCCCATAATAAATCTCTTCTTATAGCAATCTCTTTAACTCTGTAAGCTTTTCAATTATAGGAAATTGCTATACAATGATAACGATCTGTCTGTCTAAAAATCTCCCACTGTTAACTGTTTTCTTACAGAACAATAACGAATACAGCATCTTTGTTAGAAAAAGTACAGAATGTTTTATAACAATGGGCAAGATATAAGCAGTATTTAGGAAGCCTACAGTTTAGCCATTTTTATTAGTAGTCCGGGGTATTCTATCTACTTGACTATATGGAAAATTAATTTGTGTGATGTGGTTTGGATTCTTCAATGTCCTCAAGAAGCCCATTTACTAAAGTTCTGGAGACTAGTGGAGCATCTACTAATCAGTGTAGGACTATTAAAAAATGGGATCTAGTGGGGAAATTTTAGGCCACTGGACATAGGCTCTTGAAATGCATATCTCATGCTCTTTCTATTTCTCACTTTCATCCATCTCTATCTCTGGTTCTTCCCTATCTGGATCTAACTGTGTCTCTCTCATCTGCTTCTGTCTCTACTTCATCTATTATTTCCCTATCTGACTGCTAAGAACTAAATAGTCTTGTTCCACTGCCTGCCCTTTGTACTGAACCTATCAGACACAAATATAACCATAAATGGAAAACTATAAATGGAAATGACCAAAATAGCTCATCCCCCTTTTTAACTGGATTGCCTTAGGAATTTTGTGATAGTAAGGGAAATCTAAGGAACATAATGTGTATGTGTCCACTGTTCCATGCCTCATTATCTGGGTGCCTTTGGAGTACACATAATTCTGTAGTACTTTCTCTTCTATTTTCCCAAATACATAACTAATGAAAATAAATGCATTCAGGTCCCTTTCTTGAATTAATTGTTTCTTAGGTGGCAGTGACTGAACCTAGGAATATTCTGACTGGAGTTTAAAAGTGTTAATGGAAATTTCCATAACAACCTATGATCAGAGTCTAATAAAAGAGTTTACACACACACACACACACACACACACACACACATACACACACACATGAGTGTGTGTGAAAGAGAAAGTGACAGAGACAGACAGACACAGATATAGAGAGACAGACAAGGAGAGAAATGAGAGAGAGAGAGAGAGAGAGAGAGAGAGAGAGAGAGAGAGAGAGAGAGAGAGAGAGAGAGAGAGAGAGACACTCTGGTTTCTTCATCAAAAGAAAGTCTCAGATGTCTTGGGCTACAACATAAAAGCACTATATTTAACAGTACAGTTTTTGCTTATTGGTGCTTTACTTAATTGTGGAGAAAAACTTGTGGAAAATTTTGCTGTTGGTAGCAGTTTAAGGAATAAGAGGTCTTTTTTTTTAAGTCAGTGAATTCAACTAAATAGGTATCCGCACCGTTCCTTACATTTGTTAGGCATATATTTTTTAGTCCATTTCTCTTAAGTGCTAGTTCAACTTGAAAATTCATGTGCCCTAAGGGATTTATAATCATAAAATGCCTACCCATAGCTTAATATTTTTAAATTGCTGGTAGTTTTCAATCCTCTTAATGTTCATTTAATTCCCTGTTTTAGATACTCCAAATTATGACAGTTGCTCATGTTTTAAGAACTACTGCTTAGACTGGGGATATTGCATATAAGACAAGGCTTTAACTCAAAGAAATCTCATGATAAAAATCTATTTAAACTTACATTGGTGTTAGGTAATGAAAAAAAGGTATCTTTAATGTTTAAAACTCAAAATCTTTAAGATATTGGATGCAATTATTTGCAGAGACCAATGCTTAGGGGAATATTTGTGCCAGAATATTACTTTTATAAGGTTTACATAATTACTTTTTTATGGCATCAGGTCCAATAAGTTTTAATTTTTAGTATGACAGAAATATCTAAGTATGCTTTACAGCAGACTCTTTAAGTTGAAGAGACATTCCAAGAGGAGCCTTGAGCTCTGTCACTGTGTTGTCTCAGAAACAATTATAACTTACAAACTTTTCAAATAGAAAAATTAGGAAGGCTGAATTCATGGACCACACTTTTTGCCTAGCTATCTTTATCCTACATGAGGATAGATTTTGTGATTTGGTTTAAATCTGCTTTGTATCCTGGACAGTGTACAAAATCTTCTGTATAAGTAGAAGAGGAACATATTACACAAATAGTCATGTTATATGCCAGAAGGACAAATGTGACCAGTGCCTTGTCCAGTTGTCATCAAAAAGGCTTCCTCTGCCAGCAATTGGATGTAGATGCAGAGACCCACAGCCAGATGTTACATGGAGCGTCTAAGTTGAAGAGTTCCATGAAGTTCTTGGAGCTCAGGGAAACCTGAAAATGAGGGGGAGGAAAGATTATAGAAGTCAAAAGGGGATGGAGAATACCAGGAGAGCATGTCCCACTGTTATCAACTAAGCAGGGATCATATGGGCTCATAGTGACAGAAGCAGAAAGCATGGGGTCTACAAGGGTCTGTACCAGGTCCTTTGAGGACACATTATAGCTATTAGCTTAGTGTTTTGTGGAACTCCAAACAGTGGGGGCAGTGTGTCTCTCTTGTCTGCTCTTGGGACTTTTTTCCTTCTATTGAGTTGCCTTGTCTAGCCTTCTTAATGCGGGCTTTGCCTTCTCTTATTGTATCTTGTTTTGTTTTATTGGTTTTAGAGAGTCTATCATTTAGAAATCAACCAATTTCCACTGGAGAACATAAAAACAATTTACATTAACTAACACTATTTGAAACTGAGCAAGGTAAGATTGAGTGATGTTTATAACTCAATTTATCATTAAAATTCTCACACCCACTTCAATAGACTGTGAGGTCAGACATCTACTCTATGGCAAAGAAGAAACAATTGAATTTCTCCTCATTTGAATGGGTGCAAACCAGATGCCCATTTTCTGGTGTATATAAAATCTGATATCTTAAAAAACATGTCTGTAATTTGTACATTAAATTTTCAAGTTCGATATTTTTGGAAGACTTTTCTAGGCTCAAGACTGCAATTTATATCAAACCTAATAAAATATGGAAATGAATCAAATATGAATACATTTTTATAATTTCACTTATTCAGTCAATGCAGAGTCGACATTCCAAAACACAACATAATGTGATTTTGGAAGTAAATAGATGATAAATTTGATATTTGCTCATATGAGAATTAGATCAAACTTCTTTAATGAATTTATGGAGCTCATTTTAATTAGATTGCACTTCTAGACAGATTTTGATCATGAATAATAATTTTCCTAGAGTCAGCTTCTGATTAGGCAACTTCTCTTTCTAACTAAAAACTCACCTTTCTAAAAGGAAAAACATTATTAAATGGGGTTTTTACTTGGGTATATTACTATCTTTATTCTGCTAATAACATCAGATATATTATCCAACTTCACTCATTGCTAAAGAAAAGTTTCATCTGCTAAGAGTTTATGATTAATCCTTATTGACACAATATTAGGATCAATCTCATTACTTCTCTTATTGTACATACATACTTTTGAACTCTGATATTATACCATTAAAAACTTTCCATAATACTCAAAGCCACACTCAGAAGACAAGTTGCCCAATATAAATTCATTCTTTATAGCTTAACATTCATTCATTTTCAGTGTATTATTAAATCACAATGTTTAGAACATATTATGGATGACCACAACTACATGTTCAATGTTTATCTGAATGGCAAATAATATATAACACCATTTTAATGTAACTTTCTCGTTCTCGTCTTTCAAAAATTTAGAAGTGTATTATTAACATGACAGGAATCTGTTTGACTCTTAATCTTGAAATTTTAAAATTTTACCTGCCTCCTGACTTGAGTTGATTCATCTTTACTGAACAGGAGTCAAATCTAACAGTTGTTATTCCTTAAGCTTTAGTGTTCTTTCAGGAGTAAGCTTTTGAGTAACTTAGATAGAAATTGGTATGAAGATATATAAGTTGATGAATTAGTGGGTTTACTTTATTCTACTGATATATGTGTTTCAGATATTTCATTGGATGTCCCACTGGTGGCCATGTTCTCACTATCAAAATCAACCTGATACATTTATATACTCAGTATATATTTATTTAGTATAAAAGCAGTTGCTACTCCATTCCAGAAGACTCACCAATGAAACAACTTTTCAAACAAATACCTTGACTGTGTTTGGTTTGCAATTTCTCCCAATAAAATTTGGCTGCACTTTTTCATCCAGGTTTTTTTTTAACCATGAAATGAAGACTAGATTGATTCTCATCAAAAAGTCAAATAAAAAAAATTATGTTCATATAGGCTTTGTAAGTTTGATGAAGGGCTATAAGCTAGATTTTGCATTGAAGAGACCAAAATAAATTTAGATATTATTTAAACTTTTAATTAGATACTGTTTCTTAATTTTCAGTTTAATAAAGGTGATACTCAAACCCACTGCAATAAAATAACTATAAATCTGGCATACCTTTGAAACTATATATTTAAAAGGCAAATGGGTTTTGTAGATTTTTTTCCTATTTGTCAACTCTCTGATACACTATTTTGATGTCAGTCTCAGAATTGTACGATAATAACAACATACTCCTCTGTATTCAAATTCTCCTGTGAAGAGAAATGCCAGTGAACTTGAACAAATCCCTCAGGACCGACCACTTGAGTGATGCCTGGAATCCCTAATCGTGATCACGTTCTCTTCCATGCCACTTCAGGCCTATCTACAGGTACAAATTCACGCTGCAAGGTCCCAGTGACACAGAGTAAAGGATTAACAGATCTATTTCAGAAAGATAGAAATGTCTGAAATGTTTAAGGAAATAATCATGGATTTTTTTTTAAAAAAAAAAAAAAGTCGTATTTAAGTATGAAATGAAAATTTCCCCGTTCCTCTCTTCTTACGCATATAACTACCCATAATTGGAGGATAAAATTTGCCCCCAAAAGATATAGTGCTTCATCTTGGCCTCACTGCTATATACTTGAACTTTATGTGGTGCTTCCACTGGCTTTGGAGCAAGCTCTAACTCATCAGGCTTACATAAATTCTGTGGAAACTCATAGACAGATGGGGCTCTGGTTCTCCAGCTTTATAAAAATCCAATTTAGAATTGATTTAATCCACTTGATTTGGATTTTTCAAAACTTGGGTAATGGTCTTTTTAAACTTTAGAGATTTGGGAACTAAGATCTGTAGGCAGCTAGTGTCTCTTGAAAGCTAAGTATGTGTGATAAATGTGCATATAAAATGTTTTTCTTCTTTAAATAAGGTAACTCTTTCAGTCAATTTATAAATCACTCTAAGTACATTTGCACTACCGTTTCTCAAAAATTTATGAGCAGTCAATGGCTGCTTTCATCAACAAGGAAACATTTAAAAAGTACACTTCCCTGTCTTTCACCTTAAAAACAAATGAAAAGGATTTCAGGATGGGATCTTGTTCAAAACTGCTTACTCCAACCCAGATACACAAATATCAAACCCAGAGGATTGTCTCATAAGATCTGCAGGCACTTATCTGATTGGCAATATATTATAAAACTACCAGAAGCAGTCTGGAGTGAAGGACATTATTGAATCTATGATAATATAAAATTGCTGAAATAAAAATCATAAACTCTTAATGATCCTAGAAGCTACCAAAGCTATGGTTTTCATTATTCTAGATTTTAATGAAGGACACATATATATGGACACAAGAATTATATATACTCTCATGCAGTACTCTCCCACCCCAAATACTTTGATGCATCTTGGCATACAATCACTCCACAAAAATTTACCATATGCTGTTCTATAATGTAACTTTATAAGTTGTTAACAGGATATGGCAATCATGCCACAGAGCCAGCTTTGATAGATGAAGTTTTGCTTAAGTTACCTCAAAATCTATACAATGTGACACTAACCTGATGTTATACAACAGATGAGAGATGATTCTTTACCCATGTGTATGTTTTGCATACATGGTTCTTCATCAATATTTGTCTTGTCAGAGAATGTCCATATTCACATGGATTTCTTTAAGTGTAGCTGCCAGTAGCTAAGCAGCAAAACAGTTTCCTGAAAGAGAGGCAGGGCCTGGGCAAAATAGGGGAATCAAACTGGGAGAGAAATCACCAGACCAAGTCTAAAGGTTCTGATCAAGGTCCAATGTGTATTTCAGAGTCTCAGAATAATAGGGAGGGGACCCATCCCCTACTATGCTAGGATCCTGTGCCCTCATTAGCATCTCGTTGTTTTGTCCTAAAGGCAGGTAAAGCAGCTCAGCAGGGCGTGACTCCTATAAGGAAGTTGCAGATTTGACTGAACAATAGACCTCACCTAAGGGGGAAGACTCCACCGGAGGTGGGCTAGCTGCGCGTGGCAAGGACAAGGTCTGGTTCAGCCCACTTGAGGCTGGGGGAGGTCACATTTAATGTCAGAAAAATATTAAAGACAATCTAATTAGTGGATTTCTTAGGGATCTGTTCTGTAGGAATAATTGTTCTCAGGTCTAGGGAGCTAAAAGTGCTTCAGGAATAGCACGACCATCTTCCTATTGGAACATGATGAAAAGAATGGCACATAGCGAACAATGCCTGGAGGAACTGTGAGAGAGAGTCTCCATGAAAAAAGACAGAGGGCCTTATATTTCAGGTGCATTTTGTTCCCTGTATTGCTCTTGGATTTAATTTCACACTTCCTGTGACAAATATTTACATTCGATTCATAAGACATGTTTATTCTGGATGGATGTCAGAATATAGCTACAGAAGCCAGTCTGGCCGGTGTCTCCTGAATCCGGATATGGCCTTCTGCCTTGCTTTTGTGCTGCCCCAGATATAACAGTCTATAGTGTTTGAGTGCTTTCCAGGCAATTGTGTTTCAGTTGCTGTCCAGTTGCTGTCATGAGAAAGTTCTGGGAAAGGGCTGCTCTGTAAATATTTTATTATGTATTTACTAATATATGTTTACATGTTTTTCTGATCACGTATTTTTTATTCTGTTTTTATGAACTCAGCTTTCCTTGGATCATTGCTTCTTTGTTACATTTGTGTATTAAAGTACACTGAAACTAAAAGTAGACTGTAGCTTGCCCCATTTTTTTCAGGGCCTCACAAGACAAGATCTGCAGAAGTTGGCCAAAGAGTCAACAACTTCCTTCCTGTTGAAAAAAGAAAAGAAAGCCAGGCGGTGATGGTACACGCCTTTAATCCCAGCACTTGGGAGGCAGAGGCAGGTGGATTTCTGAGTTTGAGGCCAGACTGGTCTACAGAGTGAGCTCCAGGACAGCCAGGACTATACGGAGAAACCCTGTCTCAGGAAAAAAAAGAAAAAAGAAAGAAAGAAAAAAGAAAAAGAAAAAGGAAAATAAAAAACAAAAAAAAGAAAAGAAAAACTCTAAAGATTGATTTACCATATTTTCCCATAAATACATATTAACCTTTCTACCTGTATAGAATACCACAGAACAAGCTCTTAGCTAGATTTTATTATTATATTATTATTATTAATCTTTTTTGTACAGTCCAGTCTTTATCCTCATCCCAGTCTGCCCTCTGATTGTTCCCCATCCCATATCTCATCCTCCATCCAAGAGGATGTCCTCACCCCTCATCCCCACCCTACCAGACCTCCCCACTCCCTAGGGCTTCAAGTCTCTTGAGAGTTAGATACATCCTTTCTCACTGAGTCCAGACCAGGCATTCCTCTGCTGTATATGGGCCAAGGGCCTCATATCATCTGGTGTATGCTGCCTGGTTGGTGGCTCAGTGTCTGAACCATCTTGTAGGTCCAGGTTAATTGAGACTGCTCGTCTTCCTATAGGGTCACCCTCCTCCTCAGCTTCTTTCAGCTTTTCCCTAGCTAGATTTTACCTGCTTGGCCAATTATGGTAGGACAAAGTTAATTATCTATGAGATTTATTCAACGTTCCTCATCTTGTGGGACTTTTTCAGGAGTGGCATAATCAAACAACTGTGTACCCCAGATAGTGCCCAGGCCAAACAAATATTTACACCTAAATCTGTCTTTGTGGGTCAATGAGCTTTTTGGAGTAACTTACATTAGCATGAGTAACCTATAAGCAACCAAATAAACCATCACAGCATGGGTGACAGCTCAGGAAAGTTGCAAACCCACAGCTCTCTGTACAGCTTGCAGTCAGCGCCAGTGAAGAGTCTGCTCTCTGGAGCAATGGTTTACTGATGTATTTTTACTGATTTATAATCTTGGAAGCATCCTGGCAACAATATGAGCTTTGTAAGTTTCATTGTGTGTTTGTGTCTTACGATACTCCTGTCCAGGAAGTAAAGTTTCAATGCAGAAGGCTACACACACACACACACACACACACACACACACACACAGGGGGGGGCATACAAATGCTTCAGAGATGTCCCCTAGAGTTCTTTAAACATTCAAACATGTTCTATATATAACACCATCACTAGGTGTCCCTCCAAATATCCATGGACAAAACTGCATGATCTGAACACAGAAGACACCTCTCTATTTTTCCATGTTAAAGCATTAGTTCTCCATTTAAAATGCCGAAACTTACTATTTCCACATCGACCTCTTCTGTGTGTTTTGCAACTCTGAAGTGCGACATGTTTGCTTGCTGTACTGTTTTCAAGGACACTGGAAGAAATCTTTATCCCATCTGAACTGGAACCTCACTTGCTTTTCTGTCTCTAATTCTCCCAGAGTATTTTTCCAAGTAAGGCTCCATCATGCTCACCAGAATATCTCTAGGTCCATGGGCCTTCGTTAAATGCCTCAGAGACAATAGATTAATCCAGCTGAACGTAAGATCCTCGTGTCTGTAATCTGAATCTGGAGGCTTCTTCCATCTTACTGCTTAATCCTAAAATCCTGCCTCCCATTTGCTCGATGTGTTCCCTAGTCCATCCAATTGTGTTGGAGGCCAGATGAGTCTCAATTCTAACTTCCGCTTAAGTAAAGGGCAAGACTCCAAAGCTTCATCCACTTCAATGACAGAGTTTGGTTAGGATTAAAAATGGCTTCTAGCCTTCACTTACGCATTTGTTCAGCACACACTTTAGGGCCAACCAAGTTCATGAAGGCAGGTGCAGCTGTCTGGGTGGCACTTGTTTTAGCCAGGGTTTCTATTCCTGCACAAACATCATGACCATGAAGCAAGTTGGGGAGGAAAGGGTTTATTTAGCTTACTTCCACATGGCTGTTTATCACAAGGAAGTCAGGACTGGAACTCAAGCAGGTCAGGAAGCAGGAGCTGATGCAGAGGCCATGGAGGGATGTTCCTTACTGGCTTGCTTCTCCTGGCTTGCTCAGCCTGCTCTCTTATAGAACCCAAGACTCCCAGCCCAGGGATGGCACTACCCCTTTGATCACTAATTGAGAAAATGCCCCACAGCTGGATCTCATGGAGGCATTTCCCCAACTGAAGCTCACTTCTCTGTGATAACTCCAGCCTGTGTCAAGTTGACACACAAAACTAGCCAGTACAGCACTTTTAGCTCCAGTTTCATTTCTCTGCCACACATAAGCTTTAGAGTAATACTGAACAGGCGTTTTATAGAAGCCAACTTTTCTCTTCACGTTTTTCTATGTATCTATCTACTGCATATTGTGTAATCTAACACAAAATTGTCCTAAATACTGACTGCATTCTTTTCTATGGGCAAATGCTAACCGACTTCCTCAAATTTCCTTACTTAGACTTTACCTCCCACAGCTCTGTAGGAATTAATAACATTCTAGAGTGCTAACTAAGAATATCATAGTTTGTAGTGTTAGAATGAATAAAAAAATAATACATATTTTTAAATTCTAACTTGAAAGTGAAATCGTTTACCTTCGATGATACTGGTGTACTTTGTATAATACTCTGTCTTAGGACCTACTGCTCATCAGATGTGGGCCTGTGTACCAGAGACTTTCACAGAGATTCCTGGCCCAGCCTGGTGCGAGAGCTCTGGCAAAGGGAAGTGAGCATGGTCAGGGAGAAGTAGACTCCACCAATTCTGCAGTGCCTCCCAGGTCACTCAGTTACACTCGCCCCTGCACTGACTGAGTCAGGTTGAGTTCCACCAACAAGAGGCCAACTAGCCAGTCAGCAAGTCCAGGGCTCTCAGTTTTGGAGAACAACTCCTACTAAGGAGGTTATCTGGTGTTGAAGAGACTCAAGGTTGTCTGTAGTGGAAGCCATAGCCTGGTCAAGCTTGTCTTGGAAGTCGCTGGCCAGATATTATGTTTGGGCAAGGGCTCCTCCAGCACTTCCTGTTGTACCCAGTGAGACAGCAAGGCCTAGTCTAATGAACAGAAGGGTGAAGATCTCTCTCTTCTTTTGGCTTTCTCCCATCTGCAAGGCAAGTTCTTCAAGTTCTTAGAGATAAACCTCTGGGACAATTATCACGGGAGTGTGGGAGCCTTGTGAAGGGGGGTTAATACAGGTACCTGTGGTACCTTTGTACCAGAGGAGGTCAGGAGGGTTAACACATAGTGATTTGGTGATGGTGATGTCTCAGACATATGTAAGATGGAATTTTGAGGAGAGCCTTACAAGGTAGAGGGGGGGGGGGGGGGGGGGGGGGGGGGATAGGTGAAAGAGAGGAATGTCCTGTGCTTTCCTCATAGGTAGGGTTCCATGAAGGTTTTAAAGGATACATAAATGGAAATGGCTGCTAATAATGGTTGGGAGAGAGAAGCACAGAAAAAGCATTGGGAGGAGCTGGGGTGGGTTGTTAAGGGAAGGAGGTCAGTTGTATATTGGATGTATTGTAGCCAGGAGAGGGTAGCCTGCAGCTCTTTCTGAGACTAATTTTTCTTTTGGATAATGTTAGCATGGGTAAAGGCTGATTTGGGGGCAGGAACAAGCTACAGTAGACATGCAGGTCAGCAACTGTGCATTTGGCATAGTCATTGGAGTAAAGTTTACCCATGACTCCAGTCTCCCAACGTTCCTCCCATGGATCGCTGATAGAGAGCTGAAAATGAGTGATAAGGTTGGTGAACATGGTGCCGCCACTATTGGTGGATACCATTCTGCAGCTCCAGTATCTGTAACCTCCATATGTGGAGATCTCCTAGAGACATTCACCTGTGTTTTTGGTAAGGCAAGCAGAGCAAAGGGCTGGGGGAACTGGAGATGGAATCTGGGTGTAGAGGGATCTCAAACCTGGTTCGACATCCTTTGGGTGGACAGTCCTGGGTCCCTATAACTTTGTCGTGTCCATTGTAGGTTTCCCTGGCATAGAATCTCCAGTGGTAGGTGTTGGGAAGGCTAAGGAGAGGCTGGGCAGTAGCAGTTAGCATGAAGAATAACAAAAACAGCCAAGAGAATAGAGGAGATGGGGGGCTTTTGGAGGCCACATGGCCTGGGCAATAGTCGCCAGGTCACGGATGTCCTTCCAGGAGATCTTGTCCTTCTGGGTGTGGTGTTTCCTCTGCCTCCTCCTATTCTAAATGGGGTTTTAATTCAGTGGCTACAGCCTACTGACAAATGGTTAGACCGTTAGCCATTCTGTTAGCCATTCCCTGCAGGAGAACAGTCCATTCATATGTCTGAAGATGGACCAGAGTTGTTAATGGAGGGTACTGAGCGAAGTATCAGGGGGTAGAGAGGGATGGAAAAAATACAGTCTTTTACATCTATTGCTAACAGGGGAACATTGGCAGGGATGAGTGAGATGTGGGGTAGCCCTCTTTATGGGGAGCCCCAGACTCACATGGTTTTGTTAATTGCCCTCAGATCTTGTAATACTCTCCAGCCTCCTGAACTGTTTTTAATAGCAGCACACGGGTATACCACGGACTGCGGGAGGGGCGGAGATGGTGTAGCAACAGCTGTTCTTCTTCCAGCTGTGTGAAACCTCTAAGCTTCTCCCTTGACAGAGGCCACTGTGGGACCCAGATGGCTTCATTGGAAAGCCAATCAAAGCAGGGAGTACTAAATCTGACAGTGGCTCCTAGAATTGAGGGTGATTTTTTTATGGGATGGTGAGTGGCTCGTAATAGAAAAGAGGAGAAGCGCTTGTCCAATGGGAACATTCCCTTGGTCTGTCTGGCTTCGGGGGATTCCACAGAGGTCTGAAAAAAAACGCTAAGCCTTCCCGCAGATTTAAAAACTGGCAGCTGCCCTGTGACTTTTAAGTGGTTGCTGTATTACCAGGTTTTGTTTTGTTTTGCTTTTTTGTTTGTTTATTTTGTTTTGTTTTAAGGAGAAGTTAGATAGTCCTTGCCAAAGTCCATGGTTGGCTGTCAGGATTTAGACAGAGGCCAGAAAGACCTTCAGCCAACACCAAAGAGTAGCTCTGGCCTGGAGGCTTCAATTGCCCCTTTAGTTCCAAATTCACGCTATGGTGCTAACTGAAAGCACAGTAGGAAAAGACAGATTGATTTTTTTCCAGAGATGGAGGGCTCACCTTCCCTTCCCGCAGTAGTTTTTTGGCGCAGTCATGTCTGTTCAAGTCTCACATCACGCGCCAGATGTGGGCCTATGTACCAAAGGCTGTCACGGAGATTTCTGGCCTAGCCTGGTGCAAGAGCTCTGGCTAAGGGAAGCAAGCGTGGGCAAGAACTTCTGCTGCTGCAGTTGGCTTCACCTCGGTTTCTGCAGTGTTTTCCTGGTCACTCTGTTATACTCACCCCTGCACCGAGTCAGGTCAGTGGGTGGGCAAGGCCGACTAACCAGTAAGGAGTGAGGCGCAACTTCACTCAATGCTTCGAGTGAGCAGACCTCTTCTCAAGTTTTACAGCTCTCAGACAAAAAGGCTCGGACGACCGAGTAGTTCTTGCACACCTTTAATTCCCTGGATAGGATTTATATGCAGTCTTGGGGGTGATTCAGGGTTCGACAGCAGGTACTTCTCATTGGTTTGGACTGAGAGCTTGGGGAAACCTTATTTGCATGTGCGAAGGCTTGGTGCTGCCTACATGTGACCAATATCACACACCTCTCCTGCAGGGGGGTTGAGGAGGCTGTGACTACAACCGGAGCTAGGGGCCCAGGAGGCGTGGTCGAATACCTTCCATCCCATGCAGGTGGAAATTACCACCCACAGGGTCTCCGTGGTTCCAGACCTTGTGCTCAACTGGTACCAGGTTGCCTGCACAGCCCACCGCCCCACAATCAGGCATTCTCAAAAGACCATAGATGGTGTAAACATGCCACTTCTCTTCCTGGTGTGTTAATAGAACCTCATCCAGGAAAAGAAAAATATTAGTGCAGAGTGTTATCATTCCAAGAAACAAGTTTAAGGAAATAATAGAAACAGTCAGATGGGATTCATAATACAAAGGAATCAATCAAAATTCATAACACAAAGAAATTAATAGAGATTATAAGTATCATTTTATCACAAAAATAATATAAAATTCTGGGCATGTTTTGAAGACATAAGGCATTTTATTTTCACTAGACAAATTATCAGAGAAGAATCAGTTCAGCCCCCAATTCTCAGGTTTTTGTTCCTTCAACTTCCATTAAATAGTCATGATAGAGAAGGGAAAATTTAGATTATTTCTTTTATTTCTTATGGCAAAAAAATATTTTCTTATTGCAGATTTGATCAACCATTCTTCATGCTCTATTAATTTCAAAAATGGCTAGATTTTAGACTGACCTAGCAGATAATAGTGCCATTTGGACTTTTTCCTTGGGTAACAGGCTGTCAGCCAGCTGGCTCCGTGAGGCCTGATTTCAAGGTCTTCTGATAAGCAGGGGAAATCCATCTTCACACTTTGCCACCAGTTCTGCCTTCCCATCTGGAATTATCCACAGATATTGTATTTCATCATGTCTCCAGTGGTACATTTTTCTTCAGATAAGAAACCTCAGCACATATTTAAACAGAAATCCCTGGAAATAAATGTAATCATACCTTCTTCATTCAAACTACTTCAGTATTAGTTTTTTTCAAAGATCTACATGAAAGAAAGAGTGGAAACTAAACATCCCCATTTTGGTTTGGCAAATCTTACCAAGTAAAAATAGTATTGAGTCTGTATGAGATTCTCGTGATCCTTCGGCCCTGCCTCTGTAGCATATCCTATTCATGTGCATCACCACAACTAGCCATGTGAGGTTCTAAAGTTGCTTAGAATGGTGTGCTTTCTATATCGGCTCATGGAGAATGACTGAAAGGACGTTCAGAGGCAGCTTGATAAGATCAGTCACTACGGTACAGCCACACTACTGCAGAATGGCAGGAGAGCTTGTCCCTGATTGCCCCACAGACACAGTGGAAACACCCTTGCTTTTTTCTTTCTTTTGTAACACTTATTTTCTTTGAATTTTTCTTTTTCCAGGAATCCCTCTTAAAAACATATACTTTAAAAAACCGTCATATGTTTTTTTAAAAAATATAAATATACTTTATTTTTTTAAAATTCAAAGAGCACTCACATTTTTAGGTTAAGATTTAATTGTCAAGAAAATTGTCTCAATTTATATGTGTACATATATATATGTGTGTTGAACAAAATAATATTTTGATTAAAATATATTTTATACAACAATAAAATTAAGCTAATTACCATCAATATCTGTTTATGAGTATATTTTAGGAGAAGATAATAAGATTTAAGATATACCACCGTGACAACTTTCTAGTATACATTACACTAAATCGCCAGAAATTATTTCTTTTGTTATTGGAAACTTTTTGCACTTGGACTACTATTTCTTCATTCCCACAGTTCCAAACATCAACCTCTACTGTTTGACTTTTTATGTCACACGTGTGAGTAAATTGTATGAGATCATCATTCAGTATTTCTACGTGCGTGACTACTTTATTTCAGAAAAATCTCCTAGTAATCTGGAGTGCTGAAATGATGAGATGGCCTTCCTACTCCACTTACGCTATTTGACATGTCTAGATGGAATGAGGTTGCAAAGAAGAGAAGTGTTCTGGCTCCTCTTGATGTTTATGTTCATTACAAGTCTTTATCTCATTGATGATATGCTAAGCCCTATGCTCTGTGTAAGTCCTCAGTAACCTAGACAAACTCCTGAATATGGTGGATGCTTTACAATGTTTTTCAACATCTCCACTTTTAAGCAATGTTATATGACAGTAGAAAATCCTCTGTATCTTGAATCCTATTGCTTAACTTTGAAACCTTACTCCAGCATTGACTGTGAATTTGAACAAATTACTTGCTTTGCACATTGGATTCCTCAAATATAAAATGGACATGATAATAACAAATTTATCTCAAGGCTAATGTGAAAGCGAGTTAATAAAAAATAGTACCTGGAACAAACTAAATATTCTGTGCATTTTCAAAGTTATTAAGCAAAGTCATATTCTCTCTAGGTAACTCTGATATGTGCTAGATACTGATCTATGTCCTTTACATATGAAATCTATTGCACTTTCCAGAGAAAACTAGGTGAGCAGTATACTTCTGAGAGTTTAAGAACAAGGGAGCTGATGATCAGAGTAATTAAAAAAATAAGAAAGTTAAAGAAAGAGTATGGGTATGAATCATGAGGGGGTATGGACCATAATAATATGACAATTTATATACTTCTTTTGCATATGTACACATAAGTATTGTACTGGCTGGTTTTGTGTGCCAACTTGACACAGGCTGGAGTTATCACAGAGAAGGGAGTTTCAGTTGGAGAAGTGCCTCCATGAGATCCAGCTGTGGGGCATTTTCTCAATTAGTGATCAAGTGGGTAGGGTCCCTTGTGGGTGGTGCTATCCCTAGATTGGAAGTGTTGGGTTCTATAAGAGAGCAGGCTGAGCAAGCCAGGGGAAGCAAGCTAGTAGGGAACATCCTTCCATGGCCTCTGCATCAGCTCCTGCTTCCTGACCTGCTTGAGTTCCAGTCCTGACTTCCTTTGGTGATGAACAGCAATATGGAAGTAAGCTGAATAAACCCTTTCCTCCTCAACTTGCTTCTTGGTCATGATGTTTGTACAGAAATAGAAACCCTGACTAAGACAAGTATGAAAAGTCAGTATTTATTTTCTCAGCTTTATTGTTTATGCAACCTTTACTTTTGATTTGGACATCTCCTTCTTGAGGAATATATTTCTTGATACCAGAAGGTGCTATCAAAGTTTCCCAATTAGAGAAACAGCAAACAATTCTATGAATCACATCGATGGCCAGCAAGGTACAGTAGTGTCATACATACTTGGTGGAACCAACAGCTATTTAACTAGTCTAAGACCTCTGAACAAGAAGGAAATCATGCCTCATAATGGTGACCTAGCCAACTACTCAGTGGTAATGAAGACATGGGAGATGAAGAACTTACAACCACTATTTTATTAAACAAAGATACACCCTAACAACAACCTAACATTTGTCCTTATACCCACACACAGTGCAGTGTTTAGCCCTTATTATTAAGACTTTGCTTTGTAATAGACAGAGGTGCCTACAGAAAACCATACCCAATCACAATTGCAGAGTTGTGTATTCCAATCCTAATGGACACATCTACAAAATACTCTCACTGTGGAAAGATTATAAGATCAAAAAGATAAGGAGTTTGCTGGGAGACTGCATCTCCTGGTAATATCAGAAGCTACACCTCTAAAGTCTCACCAACATGAATGTGCAACTATGAGCTGAACAAGGATGTGACCAATAGACATGCCACAGTGGATGGGAAAAAACCCACAAGACATCAGCCCTACGCAAAGAACTACAGGAAACTAAAGAATGCTGAGAACTAGCCGGGCAGTGGTGGTGCACCCCTTTGATCCCAGCACCTGGGAGGCAGATGCAGTCAGATTTCTGAGTTCGAGGCCAGCCTGGTCTACAGAGTGAGTTCCAGGACACCCAGGACTACACAAAAAAACAAAAAAAAAAAAAAAAAAAAAAAAAAAAAGAATGCTAAGAACTGGAAAACAATCTTCCCAAGGAAAGGGTACACCAATTGGTTATCTAATACCACATGGTCAGCTGTGAAAACGTACATAAGAATAACATTATTCAAAATGAGAAGGCTACATTTAGAGATATAAGGAAATATACTATGGTGGTTTGAATATGCTTGGCCCAGGGTGTGCCACTATTAGGAGGTATGGACTTTCTTGAAGGAAGTGTGTCACTGTGATGGTGGATTTTAAGATATTTTTCTCCTAGCTTCCTGGAAGCCAGTCATTTCCTGATTCCATTGAGAACAAGAGCCTAGAACTCTTAGCTCCTTCTCCAGCACCAAGCCTGCCTGGATGCTACCATGCTTCCCTCCTTGATGATAATGGACTGAACCTCTGAACTTGTAAGTCAGCACCAATTAAATGTTGTCCTTTATAAGAGTTGCTTTGGGGATGATGTCTGTTCACAGCAATGGAAACCTAACTAAGATGTATACATATTTACATGCAATAGTAATTAAGTAAGAAGAGGCTGTGATTCTAAAAGCCAATAAGAAAGAGTATATGGAATGATTTAGAAAGATAAAATGGATTTGCAAATATTGTAATTTAGGGTTAAAAAGGTAAAATACTAACAAATAATAGTAGTAAATACTATTGGAACCTATTATTTAAACACATGCATGCAGTGCCAGTGGTCTACCTAAGTTAATTAACTTTTCCCTCATTGTCATTTCCATATATGTTCTTCAAGCTCCTCTCTCCTAGATCTTCATAAACTAGAAAACCATATACATATAGTTTAGAATGATCTTCACATTAGCCAATAAACAGTCAAAGATATCATTCTTCTTCATTTTCCTTATGAGCAAACTGATCCTTGAAAAACCAGTATAAGCACAGAAGTAAATAGTATGCTGTTGTTTTTAAGAAAATCTCAATCTTTTGATTTAGGCAATGAAGTCTCAGAGAGGCAAAGAATGTACCCAGCTGACCTTCCTCCTTAGCCAACGCCCAAAAGAAAAAAGAAGTTCTCATTCTCTGTGCTGTCTCAAAAACCCCTCAACTAAATGTCCCTCCTCGCTACTCCCTGTACTTCTCTCCATCTGCCCTCCTGACTCCCTCTTACTCTTCATGATTTTTTTCTATGTTTTCTCCCTGTTAACTGGTTGCTTACTCTGCCCTTTGACCTATAGTTGGGTTTATTTAATCCTGTGTACACTAAACTATGCTCTTGGATCAAAGGTGTGTGCTAGGGCTGAGCCACACCACAACTACAAATGTCCTTTTTTTTTTCAGTAAATAACACAATCTTGGGGTTCGCAGTGTGATCAAGTATCCTTTAACATGTTTCAACTTTAAGCGTCTCAGCTCACAACCCAACACTCTATACTACAACACATAAGACCTGAGACTCATAGCTCATATGAATAGTGCTCTCCTCTTTTCTTAGCTTGAGCAACTTGAATTTCCTTGAAGACTGTCTCTGTCTTACCTGAACAATGAAGTGTTTCCTTAGGGAAGCAATTTCCTTCTGTTAAGTCAAGCAAAGGAAATGATCTACTCAGTATTTTCATTGACATGACCTCAGATGATTTCCATTGCTGCCTGTAGCCTCATCCATCACAATTTTTAAAAACTGTCATTTGTGAATCATTGAAAAATCTCACTCCTTTGTGCAAGAATGATTATCTATTTCCTTTATCTGTATATATTCCTGGCTTAACAGCCAATATACCTTGTCAGAAGCTGTAGTTACTCCCTGTATCAAGTATACTTGTATCTCATTTGTAGAATTATTAGATCTGTAAAGGTGTATATGAATTATGTTTCTCATAAAATTATTTAAACTACAAGAAGCATGTGGTGAAAGTCAAGTTAGATTATTAAGAGATTTTCAGACTCAAAAGAGAACATATACCTCTATTTTGTAGCATAAAATCTATTTTAAGTAAATATTAAATCCTATTTTTAGGCTATAACATTTGTTATATTAATTGAAATCTTCCAATATTACACTCACATATTTTTCTCTTGATAAAAGTAACTACGAAAATACTATTTAACTTATCAGCAATTTCTTTCTTTTACTTATCTTCTTGATAAGTAAAAGATGATAAGCATCTCCAATATTCAGTGATGTATTCTCTGTATGTTTTATGTCCAGCCACTAAAATTTATTCATCTGATTAGTGATTGAAATTTGAAACAGTATGTATGTTACAAAATAAATGGCTCTGGAAGCATACACGATTATAATTTTCTCTTATTTCTTTCATAGATATATACACAGATATTAAAGAAATATCACAAAGTAAGAATGTATTATGAGTGCTGATCAGAGAGTAATGATTGAATTCCTTCCACTTAGGTAGCTCTAATTTTAAAATTCTTTCAATAAACCCTACTCCAGATGGCATGTACCCCTTTAATTTTTTTTTTTAGCTAATCTTCTACATGATTTTAAAATTTGTTTCTTTTTTTATGCACACCAAAGCAAAAATAATGGCTAAGGAACTAATACAAACAGAAGTTCCCTGGATGAAGTAACTCTGCACATTTACATGCAACAAAGCCCTTTTGAAAAACTTCTCCTGAGACCACAAGTATTGTGTATTAAGAGATCAGGAACTGTGTAGAGTCTTTGCCTCAAGCCCAATTTTCTTTATTCAATTAACCTTTCCATCTCTCATGAAACTGCAGACATTCATGAGTTGAATAATAAAATAGAATAAATATCAAATGCTATTACACAAAATGTGTGGCATCTTAAATTGGACTAAAAATAAGTGTTCTGTAATCTGTTCTGATAGAGTTGACTAATCAAATACCAAATATTTACATATGCATCCACTTGAAGCTTAGCTAGCATTCCACACCTTGTTTTCTCTCACAGCCAGACTCAAAAGCACTGAAGCTCCTCAGCCTTTTTCTCTACCCGGAAATCTTCTGAACTCTAGCCCTACTAGGGCCTGTTGTTTGCATCTATTGTCAAAAGAAACTAGGCCCAAAGAATAGCAAATCTGCAGTAGTCATGACAATAAAACCAAATTTCACTCAGGACTAGTCACATTTAGGATAGGCGTAATTCCAAGCAGCAAAGGCATGTAGAGTTATGTGCATGTAGAAAAATAAAATGTAGATAAAAACACTTTCTCCAGGCAGTTCTCTCTAGGTAGCTCTCTCTTGCAGGCCAAAGCCCAGTCTTTTATTTACATATCAATTCAGTTGCTTATTCCAAGTCCCCTTTAAATTATACCACAAATCAGCATTTAATGACCTTAGTCCCTTGATTCTTAGAAAAAGTCAGCAAGTATATTTAAAAGAAAAAAAAAATTGCAAATGATTTCAGAGATCTGCTTACTTTTGTAAGTACAGACAATAAACTAGTTCAGATTTCTCTCTAAGATCTCTATCACCACCAAGCCTGAGCCTAAAATACTTCTGTCCCAGGCTGACCTTGAGCTCAGGAATCTGCCTGCCTTTGTAAGCACAAACAATAAACTTAACTGGGTGGGATCTTGCCCTATGATCACCACTCCCCAAATCTCCTCATATCCTTCCTTAATATCTTTCTGACTAGATGGTTCATAGTGCTGCTATCTCTGTTCTTTTAGGTCTGCAAAGCCCATCATATAATTCATATTGCATCCTTACATTTTCATAGTTGATAAATTATATATTTTTGAACTGGTATTTTCAGAGTTCTTTCCTAAGCCTTATGGGCTATCTTGAAGGTCACGTTGTTTACCATTTTGCTGAGACACAAACTCCTGCTGTTTCTGATTATCCTGGAGTCATTGACCTTGGCAGAGAGGACATCTCCCAAAGGAGGAACATAAAGT
This sequence comes from Montemys delectorum, assembly GCA_019843815.1. Taxonomy (NCBI): domain Eukaryota; kingdom Metazoa; phylum Chordata; class Mammalia; order Rodentia; family Muridae; genus Montemys; species Montemys delectorum. Next base: position 1,490 of record JADRCD010218555.1, on the reverse strand, counting down.
AAATTATGAACATTATTATACAAACAAGTTCCCTGTTCACAGCAACCATCAGCATTCACGGAGGCCCACATCCTCTGGCTCTTTTTTAGATGCGGGAACCCATATCACATCATCCCTTCCAGGCCATGCAGGACTCAGTATTTAAATTAGAAAATGTGTTTGTCTCCCACTTCCCTTCTTGCTGAGATCTAGGTGAACATTTAAACAGGATGACACTCAAATGCATAATAATGTCTTTAGCAACTATTTTTTTTTTTTGATAAATGACACTACTATTTGTATCTTAAAATACATGCAACACAATATTCAAAATATTTGATAAACCCTTATCATAAAGACATAGAGTTTTTTTTCATGTTGGTTTAATACTCTGTTCTGTCTTTCATTTTGTTCTGTTCTCTAGCCTCTAGGCATAGGTCCAATAATTGTCATAAATTGACAATTAATTCTATTTAAGTATACAAGTTCATGAGTCTCATATATGTGCCTCACCATTTCACACTACCAATGCTTAACATTGCATTTTCTCTATGTAAGGAATTTATTTTTCCTCAGAGCAGATTAATTAAATCACCTATGCTAAGACCTGAGTCCATTGCTAGCTCTTTGGGGTGACTCCTAAAGTGAAATTATTTCAACAATTTTTCTGAAATTTCCTAACATAGTTATCATTCTCAATGTTGTTTACAAATAAAATTTTTCTATTACATTATTCAGGAAAACTGCAGGAGATGTAACTGAGTTTAAGTGCTATGTCTAGAGGAATTGTATAAAATAGGAAGGATGCTCTACCCAGATTTGGAAGTCTGGAGGCCTGATCACCAAAGTAAAGTCTGAATTGCAGAAGACATATGCATTATTTCTGGTCTAATGTTTGGTCTCTGTGGCTTATAGCATTTGTCTGTGGAAAGAAGAAAGTGGGAATATGTTAAAGACCTAGGCAACATTCACTTGGGTGCTTGAAATGAAAGCACTGTAGTGTTCTTATCGATGGGTGTGCCATCCAAGTAAAGATTTCACTCATAGAAAATATATAAATGTTCAAAACAAAGTTTGAAATGTTTTGAAATTATTCTTATTATTCTTCTTCTTATTATTATTAATTTATTTATTTTTGGGGGTTTTCAAGACAGAGTTTCTCTGTGTTGTCCTGGCTGTCCTGGTACTCACTCTGTAGACCAGGTCTTGAACTCAGAAATCCACCTGCCTCTGCCTCCCAAGTGCTGGGATTAAAGGCGTGCACTACCACTGCCCAGCAATTATTTTTAAAGTATTATTTAATTATAACATTTCTCCCCTCTGTTGCCTTCACCCAAGTCCTTTCATAACACCTACCTGACCACCTTCAAATATATGGTCTCTTTTTTTTATCAATTGTTATTATCGCATACATATATGTATGACAATGACTATTCCTAAATATAACCTGTTCAGTCCATAAGTTACTAGTTTTTATTTGTGTGTATGTGTGTGTGTGTGTGTGTGTGTGT
>JADRCD010218553.1:3016-13752 GCA_019843815.1 Montemys delectorum | reverse complement strand
TCACTGCCCTCTCTTATTTTGGCACTGAGAAGTGAACCCAGGGCTCAGTACAAGCTGGGCAAATTTTCTACCACCGCATCATGTCTGTACCTTTCATCCCTTCTTGATTGCCTTAGCACTTTCTAAAGCTAATTTACATGCTAGTCCGAGGCATTTAGATATACTAAAGCCTCATCTACATTGTAGAAGCCATGACCCACTATAGAGCCCAGGAAAGGCATCTAGCTTCTTAGCCACCCTGAGGTCCCTATGGAGTTAACCTTAGTTATCCTGTGAACACAGTCCTATCTGGCCTAATGCTCTGGTCATCAAATATTGTCCTTCTCATGCCAAGTTCCTTAAGGAATATCTGATTTCCTTCTCTTATTCTCTCATCTTTGATAGTCACGGGGACCTCAGCCAGCAGTAACTACGCTGTTCTAGTGGCTTATATAAGGCAGTCCTCCAGAGAGAGATTTTCCCAGTGTTATGTCAGTTTATGCATCTTTGTATCAAGGGGGAATGGGAAGTTATATGACTCTGTTTCTCCATTTTCATGGTGCTCATATTGGTCCTCTCTGGCCCATAACCTTAGAAGCCACAATGTGAAGGACTTTCCACTCTTGCTTAGAGGATTTCCCCAATTCAAACAGTTTAGATAGAGGGTATTTACCATTCACCATCACTTCCTATAGGGCAAACTATCACGACCCTTATCTGAATGATGAATCACAGCTACTCTGCTTTCAGGTTGAATGATATTACCTATACTAAAGGGTTGATGTGAAAACTCTTACCATACATCAAATATAAAAACAATTTTGGAAAGGTGCTGTGCCATGAAGAGCTAAATCATTGTTACGGTTTCCTCATAAAGAAAACCCTCTCAGCAGCTAAAGAAAGAACGGGGAGAGCAGAAACGTTTGAAAGTGATATAAAATACTTCATGGACTTTCGTGGTTCTGAGTGTAGCATACGGTCAACCCTGAATGACACCTAAGATTTTTGTAGTTCTTTTCGACTGTCTAGAACATTTCTAGGAGGCTATGGGGCCTTCTTTGGGACTATGGAACTCTGAAATGTTTCTCTTTCAAGCCATACACAGGCAGATGGTGATTTTCTTTTCTGTTTCTCTAAAAACCCCTTTGTTGTTGTTGCCAAAGCAAAATTGCAAAATTTTTCTTATACAATAGAATCCCTTCAGCTCAGCATAACCTCATTTCCCTCCTCCTCCTCCTCCTTCTTCTTCCTCCTCCTGTTCCTCCTGTTCTTCCTCTTCCTTCTCTTCCTCCTTTTCCTCTTCTTCTGTTAGCTTCACTAATACATGTTTTTCAGGACAGGGGTTGGAAGATTTTCCTGTGAAAAAACAAATAGTGAATTCCTTTTAGGCTTATGGGACATAAGTTCTGTGTCACCAACATCTTACTCAGCTGTCGTAGTGCAATAGAGCAGCCCTAGGCTTTCATATACATATATATATATATATTCATATACATATGCACATACAAACATACCTACACACATACATAGATACATAGACATCTCTCTCTCTGTGTCACATGACTGGGAGTGGCTGCATTCCAATGAACTGCTGGATGGATTTGGCCTGTTGGCTGTGTCTAAAGTTGGCATTGTCATACTTTATTTAAAGCATGGCTACTTAAACTGTTGCCTGAAGAATCTAAGCATTTTACCATCATGTAGGAGTCCTTGAAAAGTACAGGCTCTCGCTCTACCCTCGGCTGTTGTCTCAGGATCTGTGTTCTTAAAAGATTTCCAGGTGATTCATATGCATTTGGATTTGTGAAGCCATGGCCGCAGATGGCTAGCACAGGGAGTGTATATTGTATCATGCTCACTGGCGTTGGCTGTCTTCTCGGAGTGTAACTGTGAGCCTTTTTCTCCCCCTGCTACATCCTCACCCACTAACCGCATGCTCTGCTTCGGCTGTCAGCTTGCTTTGCCACCTCTTCAGCCTAGCAGCTGCTCATTCCCCAGTTTCTGTGTCCTCATGGGAGGTTGCTGGGAACTCAGATGAGAAGGCTTTGGCTTGCTTGCATCTCTGCCGAATACATGGGATGCCTTACTTACAAGGCAGCCCAGTGTATCACCCACCCCCTCTGCTGCAGCATCTCTTTCAAGAGTCAAATGTAAACAGAAAAGGAAGTTCAAGGCACATTTCTCCTTGCATACTGGGATATGGAAGAGCATGGAATCATTAGTAAACTTTTTAGAAATATAATGTTGACAATGAGCTTCTTTCTTGGAGATGCCGGTAAGGTGGCTGCCATTTCTTTCTCACATAATGGCTGCCCTCTGCCCTTGGTGAAGCCAAAGATCATCAAAAAGAAGACCAAGGAGTTTATCCATCATACCTTAGACTGATAAGTCAAAATTAAGTGAAACTGACAGAAACCCTGTGGTATGGACAATAAGTTACGGAGACAGTCAAGGGCCGAACGCTGATGATTCACGCCAGTTAGGAGAGCAACGTCAAAACAAATCACATCCCGATTAGCAGCTTCTGGAAGTTTCTAGTCTACAAGGTGAAGGAATTGTAAGTGCTGCTGATGTGCAAGAAATCTTACTGTGCTGACATCTCTTACAACCTTCTCCCCAAAGAATGCCGAAGCCATCATAGAAAGAACAGCACAGCTAACCACCAGAGTCACTAATCCCAATGCCAGGCTGTGCACTGGAAAAAAAAAACCGAGTAGATGGCTCATGTGTATATTTTATTTATGCTCAAGTAAAGCCACAGAAACTGCAAAAATAAATAAATAAATAAATAAATAAATAAATAAATAAATAATAAAGGCAAGTCTAAAAAGAAGCCCCCCGAGAGTGCTGGAGGTCGTGAGGCAATGGAGCCGTTTCAGAATTTTCTTAAATGGAACCCAGAGGCTTTAATTACGAGGTATATTTCTTCAGGTGAAGCTTTCAAATAAATCATAATAGGCAATTATATAATTTTCCTGCTGTTCCCCATTCCCTTACCTTTATCCTTCCTTATTAGCACAGGTACCTCTCACAATAAACTGGCCCATACTGGGTTACTACGCATACGTGCAAGCTGATTACTTAGCCTTGAAATCTGATTACAAGTCTCCCTAGCCGAGCTGCCTAGACTGTTCTGAATATCCTGCAGCGGAAGATGTAGAGAGCTGACTTTGGCTCTCGCTGAGCAGTTGCCTGTTTTCATTATAAGACAACTTTTCTACCTGGAGCAGGGCATCTCATATGTGGCAGCTTCTCAGTAAGTATTTATTGGAGTCATGCCCTCTTCTAGGGCAGTGTTCCATACTTGGTGAGCTCAGTCCTCAGATCTCTCTTATGGTAATTTCTACTTGTGCCTTCTGTCTTGTGAAGCCCTGTGTAGGAGATAATGAGACTAAATATAGTTTACTGAGTCTGGCACTATACTTTGGTTTTCTCGTTTAGCCTCTCTCATATGTGATTCCTAGTATTTGCCCCTGTTTTAAAGATGAACAAACTAAGGCTTTAAAAGGGCAACTTTGTCTGAAGTCTTAAAATTAGAAATAGAATGGACAGAGAATTGAACCCAGGCAGTACAACTGGAAAGTAAATGTTAACCACTGACATGGCACAGGGCGCACTGCAGGAGTTTAGCATGCTTTGGGCTTTTCGGTGGCTAGCATTTGTAGAAAATTTCGAGTATCGGTTTCAAAGTGACTCCTGTACTCTTGAGGCTCATGTACAGGAAACCATTGTTCATGGGTCATTAGCAAAGACACCAAGAGCTGATGCTGACATCGGTCTCATCCCACTAAAGTGCAGTAATGCAAAAATTCTTCAAGTTGTCAGGGGCCTCATTACAATAGGAAGCATAGCTCTGGTAAACACATATGTCATTTTGGTTTCTGTGTAGACTTAGTCACCAAGGTCTCAGTGATCACTCTTCATGCCCTTCACAGTGAGGTCTCCAGGCTTCTCACTAAAACCTCAGATGTGGCCCCAGGATTGCTAACTGCATCTTGTTGTAGGCAATGCACCGATGGCATGGAAAACTGCTTGCTCACAAGTCACCATTTGAGCAACTGTGCTGACAGGAACGGACTACTTCTGCCACCACAGGGGCTGCTCTCCTAAGAGCATGCATGATTTTCGAAAATTAGAACAGCCTGTTCACCTTGAATGTGTGGAAATTGACATTCTGTGTGGATTTTTGTAGTCGTGAGCCTGGATACTTGCCTGGAGCCCTGCTGTTTCAGGCAGTTACTGAGGCCAGAGAAGCTGGGGGTAGAGGAGAGAGAGAGAGAGAGAGAGAGAGAGAGAGAGAGAGAGAGAGAGAGAGAGAGAGAGAGAGAGAGAGGAGACTGCACAATATCTCAGCCATTCTGTAATAGTAAATCTGAGAGAGATGTGAAGAACAATACACATACTGCCCCCTCTTCCTCTGATAATGACAACAAATCATTATTGATGGGCCTATAACACAAAGGCTGTCTTTCTGAGCGGGATAACAGGGGACATGAAATCGTTTTATGTTGTCTAAGTGCTGCATAAATGCAAGGCGGGTGCCATTGTTAGCCACCTTGGAATAATATGGATGGATACCACTGGCTGACTTCTGGCAGGAATGCTGCATCTAAGCCAACAGAAGAGGAAAGAGGACAGTGTTCTGGGGAGATCAGAATGATAAGCTAAGAGGATATTCTATATCAAGAGTCATATATAATACATAGGTGATTGGTAGGTAATTTCAACCCAAATCAAACCAGACTATGATAAGCTTCGGCACTCATCACCCCTTAATGGACACAGGTGCTGAAACACCAAGTTTACCTTACTGTTTTGCTCCATTAGGTAATATGCAACTCTCCCAGGTTTCCCACGCTTCTGTTGCTATTCAACTACCCTTCTATTGACAGTTTGAAATTCGCATTGATTTGTTTACTCAATGGATAGTTACTGAACACCTAGCATGTCTTGGGCTCTGGCTCATGTTTTGGTACAGAGATAAATGAGATCCAACTCTGCTCTCAGCACCTAGTGATAGATGAGTGTGACAAACACATTGAGGAGACGAGACAGCACAATGCTGGGAATTGGCTTTACAGCATGTATTTGGAGAATGAGGAATGGAGGAAGGGTCAATTCTATATGACAGGAGGTGGGGTTGAGGGAATCTTAGAAAAGTCTGAGTAAAACTTGTTCTAGCCTGCAAGTGGCAAAGGGCCTATTAGCAAGTTTTGCACACAAGTTTGTTTATCTGATCTGTTGTCTTTGCCCTGGGAAGTAATCTTGTTTTCCTTATTTATAAACAATAATTGAGCACCTATTTTATGCTAGGCTCTGAGCTAGGAACTCATAGTCTGAACTAAGGGTAGGTGTAAATTTGTATTTGCAGAAGGGAACCATAACCCAGGATGCCAACTCACAAATGTTATTTTCCTTTCAACTTTTCTTCAGGCTCCTATGTGTATTTCTTCCTTCTTTCATTAAAAAAAATCCCACAGTATGTTACGTTTAACAGATTAGGAATGAAAGTAAATGAGCTATGTTATTTATTGCCCTATCATAAGGACACAATGAAAAGAAATGCTTGTGGAAAAAAAATGAATAAGTAAATGAACCAGAAATTATCATGAAGTAAAGGGAAATGTTGAATTGATGAATTCTTTGTATTGATACCGTCCTGAGTAGAGCCTGGAATCTGTCAGGAATTTGAGAATATTCTTTCTACCCTTCCCCAATGGCTATCTCTGTTTTAGTCCAGTTTAAGTAAAATAATTCTTACTCTAATAGGACAGTTTCCCCCAAATTAAGATTTTCCTGGTGTGTTTGGTAGGTGCAAGGGTTTTTGCAGTTTTTTCTTTGCACTGTCTCTGAATTTGCACCCATTCCTTTGCCTGCTTCATTGGGAAGTCCAGTTTGCTGTAATCCTTGGAAATGGATAGCAGCCCACAGACACTGGCCCTCGAGTGTCTAGAAACATACGTGTCTCTAGAAAACACATCTTTGATGAAGATACTCCCTTCTCTGTTCAGACATAACCATTTTAAGATTGTGTCTTTGAAAGATAGCAATTGCTTCCTGCTTGAATACCTTTCTTTTGTGTGTGTGTGTGTGTGTGTGTGTGTGTGTGTGTGTGTGTGTGTGTGTGTGTAATCCCAGCTTGGAGCATCTCAGGCTCACCCCAGGGAAAACTGTAGCTGGTGTACTCCGTGGTGCTTTAACGAAGCGCCTGTCTGTATTCAGGAAACATCAAAGTTGCTCAGGCTTCTAAACAAACTAAATGTTGGCAGCTACAGCCAGAGGCAGGACGGGGAACTGTTCACCTCTCTGTCTCATGAACTAATTACAAAAGAACATGTGCCAGCTTCCTTGTGGGTCACAGGTATCCCTGAACTCTGAGTCTTGGCACATGTACTTGATCCATGATGACCTCACTTAGACAGGGAGAGTAACAAGAAAGACCTTGTACACTCCCTGGCTCGTGCTCAGGAGACCTGTGTCTCTTGAGAAGCACAGACAGACGAGGTGTGGTGGAGCCAGTACTAGGCAGGCCCTGCCAATCACTTCTCCCTTCCTTCTCCTGTTCTTCTACTGGGCCTTGAGTTGAGTTGACAGTCTGTTTCGCCTCAGGTATAAACTTATTTCCAGTTCTCTCTCTGAAGCCTGCTGAGCATTTATACGCAGAGGCACTGGCTGCCTAGCTGAAGCAATCATTGATCCGTGCTCACTGCCACCTCTCTTTGTTCTGCTGGCTTCCAGGACATTCATCTTGCTGCTAGTTTTTGTTTCCCTGAACATTTGTGATTGGCTGTGTTGTGCTGCTGTATGACCATTCATCCTTATTTTCCAGTGACAAGGACAGTATCCTTTGACAATTAGGGGCAAACATATAAAAATAGCATGATTTATAGACAAAAAAGTGATAAAGGAGGGGGGAAAAGTCCCCAGTAACCTCTGTAATGTTAATTCACAGGCACTCTCACAAAGGCAGGAACCACAGAAGCAAAACTGTTTTAATGTTACTTCGGTATTATGTAGAAGGATGATTCTAGGTTAAGGTAGAGACGATGCAGCAAGGCTGTGTTAACATGAGGGTAGCTCTTGCTTTGGCACATGTTCAGTGAGCAGGCCCAGTGTAATGTCAATGAAGGACATGGTTCAAATCCCACATAGCCCTGTGTGTCTGCGTGTCATACAGTGGAAGTCTTCACTGATCGGAAGAGAGTTAGGGAGAGGGTAGAGAGAGAAATACATCGGCATAGGTGTGTTAAGACAGCCTGTTACACTAGAGTGGTTATGAAATTTAAGTGACATGCATAATTAGTATCCTTCAGATATTCAGGGAGTTCTTAAGTAGGATTTGACTTAGAAATTTTATTTTGACTTTATAGAAGAAGTCAAAAGTAATATCCATCCAGCAGAAATCATACATTAAATTTGAATTTTAAACTTTTTATAGGCTGTAACATTCTCTCCTGTGATGTTGGGCAGCAAGACTTGGCTGCCATTCAGTCCCATGATCACAGGGTAAGATGGGCTGGCTGGTAAGTTAGGCATGGCCAATGCATTTTTAACTCATGTTGCTTTTGACTGAGGAATGTATGTATCTCAAGTTTCTTTTCTGGAGTCAGTTGATTGGAGAGTACAGTTTAAACTGATGTACACAGTTCTGATCCTGATCGTGTTGGACCACTCAGCCAGTGATTCAATCCAAGTACCATTTATTGAGTACCCTTTGCTTGTTTGGCAATGGATAACAATGGACCAGTCCTTAGGATGATGCTATAAACATAAAGACGTCAGAGATGCTTGTTGAACTTGATCGAACAGTAGTTGGAGAGGGAGGCAGTACAGAATGAGAGCCTGATGGAACCAGGCATTTGAGAGCCTGAAGATGCCATAACGCATTTACTCAAGTCTTTGCTCATGAACCAGCAATGAGGCTGGCCTGAGATATCCAGCTTTTACCTTATATACAATAAGAATGGTTTCAGAACTCTCTAGCCTCACACCTAATGACCTTACGGAGCTTCGCAGCACTGGAGAATACTTTTTTTTTTTTTGTTTTCAGTAATATACTTAGAAGATATGTGGCTACAGGCTTCTAGCATTCTTTTGTTTTGTTTTGTTTTTGTTTTTGTTTTTCGAGACAGGTTTTCTCTGTGTAGCCCTGGCGGTCTTGCAACTCACTCTGTAGAACAGGCTGGCCTCGAACTCAGAAATCTGCCTGCCTCTGCCTCCCAAGTGCTGGGATTATAGGCGTGCGCCACCACCGCCCAGCTTCTAGCATTCTTTTGCATAGAATACAGTACCCTGAAGCCTACATCTCAAGCTTTCTCTCCTCTTGTTTGACAGACGGCTTAGGTTGAGTCAGAGCAAAGCACTCATCAATCAAGCCAGGTCTTTGTGAGCACTGACATCCTGCAGTGAGGTTGACTGCTGGGAGCATCTCATGCCCACCATGGGTTGAATGTGTACAGTAACCCATGGTTTACTGGCTCCCATATTGAATTCTTGAGTAGAGTTCTGAAGATAGAACTCTAACAGAAGGAAAACTGGCCATTTCTGCTGCTGCACTCCCACAACTTATGCACATTGCCTTTCTCCAGGAGCCATAATTGTTCAGCAGTGGCTTATTGCTAAGTTTCCATTTTGTGTGCACTTTCTAGTGTGCACAGGCTGCTATTCACGCAGGTGTCTCAAAGTCACTTGCAGGAGGAGCTTGGAGCTCTGATGCTGGGAGTGGAAGCTTTCCTCGGGGGGGGGGGGGGAAAGAAACGCTGTGAAACCTCTGACTTCCACTTTTTCTTTTGGGGTTCTTTTACACAAAAAGGACCTTTCTGATTGTATCTCATTTCTGTGCTGCTAATTTCCTGAGACATGCCCAGTATCTTACTTTTACAATTTCAAAGATGAACCAGAATTATTCTTGGGAAAATCAGACACAAGGATTTCATATAGCAGCAAACTCTGCAGTGTCAGGGGACACCACTATCATAGAGTAGAATGAGAATTGTGTGTCTTGGACTTACCTCAAATGCTTAGTATTTCCTCATTCAGGGGTCACTTGTGTGTCAAGGGGTGGCTAGTTCTCCAGCATAAGGAAAGGTGTGTGTGTGTGTGGGGGTATAGAAGCCCAGCTTTGCTGTCTTTGTATATAACTGCAGAATCTTTTGAGCAATGACCTCAGGCTCCACAGTTAGGAAGGACACAACACCAAAACATTTCTCACTATGCACAATCATACCTTTATCTCGTCTTTATCCAGCATCGGCAACATTGGAATACTCTGCACATAGTAGCTTTTCACTGTATGATGGCTGAAATCTTCATTTGAATGTATTTCCTATTACACACCCCTTTTACCTAGTAATTCATGAAAGAGCTAAGAGAATCAGGCTATGTGAAGATATCAGATGTTCAGGGATGCCTTTTGTGCAACAGCCGCATTTTAAATACTCGATAGCCACATGTGGGGTTAGCAGCTTCTATTCAGATAGCAAAACTGGCTAGTGATCATACCATTATTATAGAAATTTCTATAGTTCAGTTGTGCTCTGTGTTCTCGACGTTATTTCTCAGATCTCAACTATCATAGATCAAGTCCCCTCCTCCCCCCAGGAAACAGAATTTAAGGTAGAAATTCTTACACATCTGTAAGGGATCGGGGAAATTAATGTTAGGCAAAGCAAGAAATGGAACAATTATGCAGTTACAAAACGAACCTCAGTATATTATGCAGAGAGTTGTGCATTAGGATAGCCCTTCATATATCTAGAATGGAAGCAGGGAACAGCTGGTGTGCCGTATATGAACAGTCATTGACGATTGCTGTTGTCCCCTGTCCTCCTTCTAAGGAAGGGACATCATTTGGAAGAAATAGGTTTGTTTAAAGGAGGGGAACCTGGGAAGAAACTCGGCTATGAGAATTCAGCTGCCAACACTGCTCATTCCTTGAACGTGGCATTCCTGCACGACTCTCAACAGCTCTGCTCTGCTTGCTTGCTGCTGATACTCGGGGATCTGATGCTCTATCACACTTTCTTCTAATGCTTCTGTCTAGAATGGCTTCAAGAGAGAATCTTTCCTAACATCGTTGTTACTTCTGTCTCTCAAATGATGGTTCTAGCAAGACAAAAGTAAATAATGGCAAAGTCATAGTTCTATCATCTCTGTAGTAAAATAAAATATCTTTAAAGATAAGAAGGAAAGGTGGAAAAAGTGGAATTTGTTTTCTGCTGGGCTAGCATTGGTCTTGCCCTTTGGTATTCCAATGCTGTGTGATAATCACCCACAATCTCTGGATGAATTTGATTGCAAGCAATAGAAAATAACTCAGTTACCCAAGGCAATAGAAAACAACTCAGTTAACCTAGGCAAAGGGAATTCACAGAACAGCTACTATAGTATTTTGTGGAATTCAAGGTTAAGCTGACTGAATTGCAGTATTAGGGAATCCTCCTCCTCTTCCTCCTCCTCAATCATTTACTGTTCATCTTGTACCTATATAGGAAGAGCTTAATTAATGTGGAATTCTGGGCTTATTTCTTGGAGGGAACATATCTAGTGAGTGAATTTGGAAGAATATGCTTGACCTATTTGGCTTATCCTCTTTCTTTCTTTCTTTCTTTCTTTCTTTCTTTCTTTCTTTCTTTCTTCCTTCCTTCCTTCCTTCCTTCCTTCCTTCCTTCCTTCCTTCCTTCCTTCCTCTCTCTCTCTCTCTCTCTCTCTCTCTCTCTCTCTCTTTCTTTCTTTCTTTCTTTCTTTCTTTCATTCTT
>JADRCD010218551.1:8382-19446 GCA_019843815.1 Montemys delectorum | reverse complement strand
TCTTCCTCTTCTTCCTCCTCCTCCTCCTCCTCCTCCTCTTCCTCTTCTTCTCCTTCCCCTTCTCCTCTTTCTCCTCCTTCTCCTCTTTCTTCTTCTCCTTCTTCTCCTCCCCTTCCTCCCTCCTCCCCCTCCTCCTCATTCTCCTCCCCCTCCTCCCTCCTTCCCCTCCCCTCCTCCCTTCTTCCCCTCCCCTCCTCCCCTTCCCCCTCCTCTTCCTCCTCCTTCTTCTTCTTCCTTTTTTGCCAGGCTTTGGGCTGTGATTCAGCTCCCTGCAGCTGTTCCCCAGTTACCACCCACATAAAGGAATTTCTGATATTAAAACGGGTGACAAACTTCCTCCCGCCTGCCCCCAACACATTAGTTTGATTGACGTCCACAGCCCAAGTGGCCAAGCTCACCCTCACTGGTTGCTCTCGGGTCACTTGGTGATGGCTTTTGTTTTACCCACCCTGAGGTTGTGATAGAGACCATGGGAATACCATTTGGGAGGACATTCATAGAGCCATCTAGAAAGCCTAGAGAAGTAAATTTCATTCTCTTTCTGTCATTGAATTATTAAATTCTCTTCCCACCGTTGTAATAAAACTTCCTAATTGCTCCCACAATGTGGAATATCATCAAGTGGGGAGAGAGAGACAAGGTTGAGAGAGGTTTAGAGACTTTGCAAGCAGAGAAAGCTCCATGCTGGGCTGGGGCAATGGCTCTGTGAATAGGAGAGGTTTACTCTGCAATCATGAGTTCAAACTCCAGCACCAGTGTAAAAGGCCAGCCATAGTTGAGCTTGCCCATGGCACCAACACTGGGGGCTGTCAGACCCAGAGAGCTTTCTGGCCAGCCAACTCAGTCAAAACAGCAAGTTTCGGGGGCTGGAGAGATGGCTCCGTGGTTAAGAGCACTGACTGCTCTTCCAGAGGTCCTGAGTTCAATTCCCAGCAACCACATGGTGGCTCACAACCATCTGTAATGGGTTCAGGTGCCTTCTTCTGGTGTGTCTGAAGACAACTACAGTGGCCTCACATACATAAAATAAATAAATCTTTAAAAAAAAAAACCCAGCAAGTTTCTGCTTCAGGGAAAGATCATGACTCATCTCAGTATGCTGGAGAGCTAGGGAGGAAGACAACTGCCATGTTGCTTCGGCCCCTGTATGCACATACCCGTGCACATACATCCACATGGCCATATGCTTGCAAAACACACACACACACACACACACACACACACACACACACACACATCAGATAAATTCCCACAGGACCATTCAGAGCTGGTATGGACCACCTGCCTCTCCCTGGCTGTGTGGTAATGTCAGGGTGCTCCTGTGGACCAGATGGAATTGTTTCCAACAGAGTAGATCCAGCTAGAACCCACAGGGCCGGGCATAGAACTTCCCAGTCTCCACTATCATCTTGTGCAGACTTGGGGTCTGAATTGTCCAGGTGGCTCGGAAGTCACCTGGCCCATCTCCTATCACAATTCCCATCTCACCCCGAGCTACATCAACGCCATGCTTCAAAGGAGGGCATGGGAGAAGGCAGTAAAACCTGCCCAAGGGTTGTCATGTTTACCTTAGATACGATCCTTAAAGGTGGCCACTCCAAAGTGCCTTTTCAACACTCAACATACTGGGATCCCTGGACCGGACCGGGAGCACCTGGATTCTTGCCTATTTGGCAGACAAACGGCTAGGGAACAACAGAACGCCCCCACCAGTCCCATCAACTCGCCCAGAGGCCATGTATCCTTGCTTCTGGGCAGTGGCTGGTAATGTGATCTTAAGAGGCAATGCCAAACCCCCCTATTGGGAATTCAGCCAATCCTGGGGCTCTTCAGGGAAGAAAATTCCTTTCCTTGACCTCTGCAGGTGATCAGATTGAGGTCCCCGCAGTTTGAAATTTGATTTGATCTTTGATCTCTGCTTGCACAGCTGCAACAGTTATTAGGCATCATAAAGCATCCTAGCTCCCTCCTTGCTCACCTGCCCTCCATCCCCAGGGCTCAGGGCCAGGTTTCCCTGAGCAGGGGCAGAAGATTGCTACTCTGTTTTTTATATGGGGCACTCCCTTCAGTACAGTTCTGGGTTCTTGTTGCTCTCATATCCAGGGCTTAATCCCAAATTCCAAGAGCAGAAACATTTTTCAGGTCCTTCCAAATGAGACCATGTGCTTCGGCAGAAGAAAAATTTTTAAAAATGTTGTGTGGTAAGTAAGGGCAGAATAGCTGACCAAGGTCAAAGGCCCAGAAGAATAGCCCAGTGTGTCTGAAGCGCTTGATGGAGACCCGTCTTCAAGTCTCTGTTTTGGAGATTGTTCTGTGGAAGGGGAGAGATGGCTAAGAATGTCAGTTTTACCTGTCACATCAGAATAATTTGCTTTTCAATCACTGAAGGGCTCAAGAGACTCACAGAGGTTAAGAGCACTTGTGATCATTACAAAGGATCTAGGCTCAGTTCCCAGCACCTACCCAGTGACTCACAACTATTTGGTAATCCAGTTCTGGGGGATTTGACAGCCTTTTCTGATTCCATGGGAATCGTGTATGGGTGCCATACCATACATGTGGTACATAGACATACATTCAGGCAAAATACTCCTATAGATAAAATAAAAATAAATATTTTTAAAGCAACATGAGGGGCTGGCCAATGGCTGGTCAGAAGTTAAAGGGGCTTACTGCCAAACCTGAAGACCTGAGTTCGATCCCTGGGAACCATATGGTGGAAGGAGAGAGCCAACTCTGAAAGTTGTCCTCTGACCTCAGCAGGCACGAATGCTTTATCATGGCAACACTCACATACGCACGCAAGAGAAATACATTTAAATATAACAAAAATACTTGAGAAAATGTTTCTAAGTGACACGATAGGGAATGGTATTTACTGAACGATGACTAGATTCTGGGTACCATGTCAGTCACTTGACCTGCACGGAACCAGGGAAGACTCACACCTGCCATGAAGAATACACTATTTGCTCATTGTGTACACAAGAATCAAACAGCAGCTAAATCAATCCACCAGGCAGAGTGAGTGGACGGTATTGAGGTTCCCTCTTCCACCCACAGGGGCTTAAACTCAAGCTCTTAACCAAACCCATGTTCTGTCCCTTTTTATGTTCTTTTTCTTGCTGGCTAGTTGGTGCACATTTGTTTGCCTACACTGAGGAAGCATGTGACTAGAAAACAGCAGTCTCTCCCATAGGCTGAGGAGGAAGCTCGGTTGGAGAAGTGCATGCAAAAGCCCTGGCCTAGATTGTCAGCACCGCCTAAGCTTGATGTGGTGGTGCAAGTAGCTGTCATCTCAGCACATGGAAGGAGGAGGCAGGAGGACCTGGAGTTCGTGAGCTTCTGCTACATAGCAAACTTGATGCCAGCCTGCAGTCACAAGACTTTGTTTCAAAACATAAATACAAATAACCAAGTAGGACCAAAGAGACGGCTCAGTGGCTAAAAGCATTAGCTACCAGTTACGCAAGCCTGACAGCCCGGGAATCCATATAAAAAAACCAGATGTGGCAGCGCACATCTGTAATCCCAGCATCCCTGATGGAGACAGGAGAATCACCAGAAAGGAAAGTTCATAAACTGATAATCTGAAGCAACAGCAAAAGCAAGAGAGGCCTTGCTTCAGCAGGGTGGAAGGAGAGAATAGTTTCCAGAAAAAACTGTCCTCTGACCTCCAGACATCCTCTAAATACAATGTGCACACACACACACACACACACACACACACACATGCATATATATACATATACATACACAGAGATAAGCACACACATATATACATACACATATACAAACACACATACATACACACAAACACATACATACATACATACCCACACATACACACAAACACACATACATATACACACAAATACACATACATATACACACAAATACACATACACATGCATGTACACACTCATGCACATACATACACACAAACATACACATATACATACATATATACAAACACACACAAACATATACCCACATACACAACACACATACACAAACATAGACACAAACACATACACACACATCTTTACACACATACATACAAACCCGAACACACCCACCACAATAAATATTTTAAATTGAAAAGTAAAAAAAAAAATGAACAAATTAATCAAACAAATATTTCCTCACTCTGTCTAGAGAACCAATATCAGCAATCTTGTGCAGCATCAGCCCGACGGAAGGCAAGGACTCTGGCAGGAAGTAGGCCTCAAGGGTTTGCTATTCCCTGCTGCTGTCCCCAAACTGCCATGTCTACACACACTTTTTTGCCTACACAAGACTCCCTTCCCACGACTTCCAGGAGTTTCAAAGACTCCACGCTTCACTGGAACTGATGGCTACACGAAGCAGTGGGAGGCATGTCAGGGCAGTGTGGGGTTCTGGTGTGAGCTCAGCGCGTGCTCTACGCTCTAGGACTTATAGCAACTCTAGCTCCCTTCTCAGTAGCCCTGCCATGTGCCCAAGACACTACTCAACCTAAGGACATCTGAGGGTCTTGAGTTCTGGGATCAGCCTTCGGAATCCATGTTCAAAGGGGATTGGAGCAGAGAAGATGGCCCAATGGCCAAATCACTTGCTGCACAAGTAAGAGGTTCTCCTGATTTTGGATTCCCACAGCTCAAAACAATGCTGGGGGCTGGGGGGAAGGTGTTGGACCTGCCATAAGTGCAGCAGACAGGGGGCTGGGAGGAAGGTGTTGGACCTGCCATAAGTGTAGCAAACAGGGATGCCTGTGGCTATTAGGCTAGTGAAACCATTTAATCAGCAGATTGATAGACTCTGCCTCAATGAAGGTGAAAGGCTGATAGAAGATTCCTGAAATCAACCTTGGGCCTCCACACATACATGCACACATTGGCACATACACCCATGTGAACACGCATTTACATGCACATGCAAAGAGAAAATAAAAGGGCTGGTGTCAGTGGTATGTACTGATAATTCTAGTTATGGGGAGAGGAGAGAGGTGGATCCCTGCCCACCCAGCCTAGATAAATTGGAGACCCTGTCTCAACTAAAAAGAAAAAAAGCAACAGCTGAAGAACAATATCATACCATCTAGCTTCCATATGCACACTAACACATACAACACCCTCCCAACACACACACACACACACACACACACACACACTGATAATGGGATTCCTTAACTAAGAGAGTCATCAAACGACTTAAGACAGACAGGGAGGTATAGATAATTGGCAAAAAAAAAAAAAAAAAAAAAAAAAATCCTCTGCCCTTTGTTCTCTTTGTGGCTGCTTTAAATAGATTTAAAAACAGGATTTAACAGTTATGAATACTTACCAACCTAGCCCTGCCTACCTCATGGCCATAACAAAACATCTCCCTATTTATTTTCTGGTTTCTCGTTATCTCTATCTGTAGACACCTCATTCTTTGCACACCCCTGTCTCAATTTGTCTCTTTCTCCCATTAGGATGGAAGCTCATAAGGGCAGAACCCTCTCCTACTAGATCCTCAGGGATGATCTGCTAGCTTGGCATACAGTAGGCACCTAATACCTGTTTGTCGAAAGAATAATTAAAAGACTACCCAGAACTGGAAATCTCATAAGATCTCATGAACTCCAGGAACCATCGCTTGACTTTTTTCATTTACTTCCTTGCAACCCGTTGTGTTCCTTGGCACTTAGTAGGACCTCAGTGAACACCAGTCATTGAGTTGAATGTCACGAAAGAGCCTTCAGGGATGCCATGTCCTACTTATAAAAAGCTCTTTAGGAGAGGACAAAGGCATAGAAGATACTGTCAGGGACCCAGAATTCCAGCCTGGCAGGAAAGAGACAAAGAGTTCAATGGGTTCATTTGCATTTTGTTTTGCATAAATATGCAAGCTGAGTGGCTGAGCCCAAGTCTCCAAGGATGTCAAATGGCAACTGGCTGTGTTTCCAAATAGGATATTCAGTTCTTATACACAGAGGATTCCCACCCCAAAGAGGTGGCTGCTTCTGTCCTTGTTTTGGTGAGACCCCCTGATCTCGTCTAAACCAGAGTCCCTAGTGAGAGTTTTTCCTGTTGCTGGCCATCTCCCCACACCCACCCCCTGCAGAAACCTTGGCCAGCCAGTTTAAGGTGTGGTGGACTGGAGAGAGGGCCCTGTTGACAGAGCTTAAAACAAACCTCCCTTTTCACCCACAGGCTCCATAGACGCAATGAGCCAATTTGGGACAGCGACATTGTCCTGGCTGAGACTGCTGGGGCGGGAGTTTCAAAAACACAAAATGACGCCTAAAAAAACAAAACAAAACAAAACCCCTCATCTTTACTGAAGCCGGTGGTGCCAGCGCTGGGAAGCATAGGATTTTCCCCCCCTTCAGTTAATCCAGTCGCCCTGATTTGCATGGGATTTGCATAAACAGCACCTCGTATTCAAACAACCCTCACTTCAAGAGCCAAGATTAAGGTTGAGGATTTGTCCCACCCGCAGTAGTTTTGTTCAACCTCTAGTGCTTAGAAGCTCGGACACCTAAAATAGCTCTTTATATACTAGTCCAAGTGAAAAAGATACATAAGAAGGGGTGCAGAGCCCTGGCAGGGAGGCGGGCCTATCCGCTGCCCCAGTCTCTCTCCCAGGACGGGAAGTGGAACGCAAAGTTATTTTCAGACCACTCCCAGTTCTGGAATTCTCTATAAAATCTCTGCTGGATGCCAGGTACCTAAGGGTAGGCCTCTCACCAAATACTGGGATGCTGCTGCAAACAAGATGCAGTAGGAGCTAGACTTAGCTTGTGCTAATATTTGTTGAAGGTGTTTCTATGGCAGTGCTGGAGAAGGCAGGGAAGCAGATGAGACCAGACTAGGTAGGACTGGGCAGAGAGAAGAACGCCTATCCAATTCCTAACTAGCGTTCCAACCCTTTAATACAGTTTCCCCCAACCATAAAATTATTTTTGTTGCTACTTCATAACTGTAATTTTGCTACTGTTATGAATCATAATGCAAAGATCTGATTTGCAAGGACACCTGATATCCGACCCCTGTGAAAGGGTCATTTGATTCCAAAGGGGTCCCAACCCACAGGTTAAGAAACACCATAGATTGTGACCAGCCCTTTATGGAGAAGTACAACCGGGCATGGTTCATAGGAGATCCCTTTCCGTCCCGACCTGACAGGAGGCTAGATTTGAGAGAAAGGGAAGGGACAGATCCTAAAACCTCAGAGCCTGGCTGGCTTCTGAAACTGCCCGTCTCTGCTTTAGTCCTTTATCAAACTACCTGGGTCATTTCCCTGTATCTGGGCTCTGTGGTGAAGAGGGCATAAACCAGACCATGATGATACATTGGCAAACTCAGAATTTGGATCTAGTGTCAGTTCCAACCCTTGAAAGCTGAGGACTCTCCTCCAGTATCAAACTCTTGAGGGTCTTCCATTTGTTTTATATCCTTCATAAAGCTGAGATTTTTAACACTAGTATAGTGGATCAACTCTAGCATGCTGGTGCTTAGGAGAATTTGATTGCTGCGAGTACAACCAGCATGAAAAAGTCAGTGTTTATCTCAGAAGACAGAAAAATTGTGTGTGCTTTACCCTTGCAAGCCCATCAAGAATGAGGAAGGACATCACTTGATGCTAAGGGAGGCTGGAGGCAAGCAGGGTTTTCTGCTCTGGTTTAAAGCATCCTGGTCCACAGTTTCATGTTTATGTCTGGACTCTCCTAACACATCTTACGACTGATTTGGTTTTCATCTTTTCTTCCCCATTGTCTTTCACAGGAGTTGAAACACAAGACACTGGGGGTTTCTGGAATCTTCTTGCCCATAGACAGCACCCCAGCCATGGGAAGGCTGCACAACTCCAGCTCCTGTGTAGAGACAGAGACCCAAGGAGATGTCACCATCTGCCACCTGGAAGAATAAGGGAACGCAGCCTTTCTAAAATGAGGGTTTTCTCAGTTCCAGAATCCAAGAGGCTGAAGTTGGAGGATGGTGAGTTTGAGGCCAATAGAAGCTACAACAAAACACTTCCTCAAAAATAAAAAGATCTCCTCAAAGGGAAGGACATTTTTGGCTTTCCAGAATCTTAAAATGGCTGGGAACCAAACACCTTTTAACGTTGAGGATATCCCTGATGCTGACCACCTCCAAGGCTCAGGTGGTGGGGATGCCTGTTAGGTCTGTTTAACTCTAAACTGTTTTCAAGACCCTTTGGTTCCTCCTGCACCATATCTCTGTATTTTTTCTCTCTCTCTTAACGGTCCTGGAATTGAATCCAGATTGTTGCATGTGCTAGGCAGGTGCTCTGTCAGTGCGCTAAATCTCAGTACCTCTCTTCCATTTCTTTTTCAAATTTCATCCCAGTGTCTGAAAGATCAAACCTTAGAGAACTTCCTGGCAATAAATGGTTTCACGTACACCAGGGTTACTTCGAATCCTTGGGCCACTACTGAGGGATGAAAACACATTATAGGAGGCCCATAAGTAGCACCAGCCATTTCCTTATATGTCCTTGAAATTACCTTTTTTGCCACCATAAAAAGCAGAAGTCCAGGAACTAGGACACTGGAGGAAAAGGAAGCATATTGCCACACCCCCTCCTCCTCCCTGACCATTAATTATATCCTGCTGAGAGCCCTCCCTCACTCCGGGGAGCATGGGTCAGCCACATCTACCTCTTCTCGCTTGTCAAGAGTGTACAGGTTCTCATTTTGACGCTCCCCTCCCCTGAGACCCAACCCAAGAGCATCAACAGATTCTGTCTAGAGGGAGGAGGGAGAGCAGGGGATTCCAGCAGAGCAAAAGGATGGGTTCAGTCGCTGAGACAGAGCCTTCAAGTCTAGACCTACCCTCTGGACAGGTCCTTGGGGCCGTGAGCTCTTCTGTAGAGACCAGCTGATGGAAAGACAGGCAGGAAGCACGACCTATAGTTACCAGAGGTTAAGAAGAAATGGACTCAATTGGGTTTCTCCTTAAATGACAGACATACTAATCTAGTCTCTGGTCCCCTCTTCACACACCCTGAGGCCCTTAAATAATTATAGCATCCACACTGGATGCTAGCCCTATCGGATCTTGCAGTGATCAGAGTATTTGGGAAATCCTTCTCCATAGTTACTTTCCCCAAAGGACAATGGGGTCCATGACCAAGAAGAGGGCCTAGGGAGAGGGTTTGTTGAAAAAGTACTTGCCACACAAGCATGAAGACCTGAGTTCGATCCCCAAGAACCCATGTAAAAATCTGAGTGCAATGTACAGGTATGTGAGCCCAGCACTGAGGATGCAGAGACAGGTAGATTCCAAGGGCTTGCTGGCTGGCCAGCCTAGCTAACTGATGGCGTTGGGGTCAGTGAGAGACCCTGTCTCAAAAAGTAAGGTGATCATCAAGAAATGCCCTCAGCATTGAGCCCTGGCTTCCACACACATGTGCACACATGTGCAGGAGTACTCATATACATGTACATGTGCACACATATGCGGGAGTACTCATATACATGAACATGGAGAGAGAGAGAGAGAAAGAGAAATGGGGGCTGGGTGGGGGAGATGTACTGTCTCCTAGAGAAGGACCTGCCACAATCCAGGATCCCTTCAGTAGACTGAGATCCCATGGAAGGCTCTTGCCTTTTAGGGTTGCTCATGAGGCCAGAGCCCACGCTTAAAGCCAGTGCAGCAATTCCTCCCTTTGTGTGATCATGTGTGGTACCTGAAGATTCAATTTATTTTTAAAGCTCAAGTATGTTGAAGCTGGTGTTGTAGTTCAGTTGATAATACTTGCATAGTATACGTGAAGCCCTGCGTTTGAGCTCCACCCTTCAATAAATCAGGCATGGTGGCAAATACCTATAATGGCCAGAGCTTGGACATCCTTGGCTACATAGTAAGTTCAAGGCTGGGCTACTTGAGATCTTATCTGGGGAAAAAAAAGGAGAAAAGATTAAATGTTTATATGTGGTGATGTCGGCACCTAGTTTTTACAGTAGTATCTTACTTCTTTTATTATTGCAATAGAGTTAAACATGGTAAGAGAAACTCCTAGAAGCTGCTCTTGGATCTGCAACCACTAAGACCCCCTCTTGGCCACACTGATCCCAACCCTAGTCCACAGTTGGTCCTCTCTTCCCTTGAGTTTAGCTCCATCTGCCATTAGCCCCAGCTCATTACCATCTAATGAAAATTCAACCCAAATGTGACAGGCAAAGTAAACCAAAGTCTTGTTCTCCTTGACCCTTGCTCAACTTCCCTAAGGCACACCACCCACTTCTCCACAACACACATAGATGGCTGCTGTCGCCACCACACTCCACCCCGGTCTCCGTGTCTTGAGCTCAAAGTCACAGTTTGAGGTTGCCCAGGGGGTCCTGAAGCCACCTCTAAAGAAAACGTTTCTCTCTTGTTGAAAATGCACAGGCCCCCTTCTGCTCTGCCCCCACCACTCCCCTGACATTGTCTTACTACTGTTTCCGTGTAGTACATCTGGCCAAAGCAAACAGCTCTCTGGAGCCAGCTCTCCAGCGAGCAGCTGCAGTACAAAGTTGGCTAGCTTTTTCAAGAAAACTCAGCCTTCCCTTGCCTGCTTATCCATGAGCTCCCCTGCAAAACACAAGATCCAGTACTTATATTCACCCCTCCCATGGAGCCTGATACTGTTCTCAGAGAGAACTGGACCTTCCCCTGTGGGCCTCTTCTATGGATCTTCTTTGAGAAAATGGCCAGTGTGTGATGAACTTTGATGTTAAGACCTACAGGGTAGTTATGGTTTAACTATCATCATATAGGGATGGTTCTCTGAGCTGGAAGATTGGAAAGGACAAGGACCTAAGATCTAGATGATAGGTACTCTCCACCAATGAAATGAGCCAATCCAAACCAAATTAAAGTGTGTAAAGGTGGGTTTATTGGGAAACTCCTCTTAGGCGGGTTCACTGGTCCCAACGAGCAAGGCCAGGGAAGTTACCATGGAGAGGGAGACAGAGAGGATGAGGGGAAGAGGGAAAAAAAAGAGCTTGTGCATGTGGGGAGAGAGAAAGTGGGGAGGGAGGGAGGGAGGGAGAGAGAGAGAGAGAGAGAGAGAGAGAGAGAGAGAGAG